>JAVJHS010000403.1:0-42000 GCA_032873175.1 Leptopilina drosophilae | reverse complement strand
TATTTTTACTACAAGGACCTAAACCAAAGAAATTAGGAAATCAATATACAGGCCCACATGAAGTTTTAGAGATTTTGCCAAAAGGAAATATTAAAATAAAAATAAATAAAACCCCTAAAATTGTACACATTAACAGACTTCGTTTGTCTCATATTAGCCATACCAACACAATTTAATTAAAATAATTTTTTTTTCTTCCTCAACAGACACACAAACTTTACTTTTAAAGAAAATTCCTTTTAAAAATACTTTATATCTTAATTAAATAAGTATTTCTATTCAATTAAAAATTGCATTAATCGTTAAATCATTGAATAAACTCTAATATAGTTTTGCTATGTTTCAGGATCATCTTAGAAGCGATATATAATCTTCATTTTTAATTGTGTATAATTATATTTTTGGAAAATCCTAAAAAGAACCAAATAATGAACCTTCCTTTTCCCATATTTTTATTTCAAAAATAAACAATATTTTCTAATAAATTGTAAACAAATTTAAAGAATAATCTATTGAATTTTATAAAAATCAAAGAAAATTATTTTCTAAAATTGTATTTTTATTAAAAGGAAACAAAGAGAAAATTAACTAATCAATATTAATTAAAGATAAAATAAATAATAACGATACAATTTTCAAAATTTAAAAATAAACTCAATAATTTAAATTAATAAAAATTACATGTCATGTAAATTAAATTTTACAATACCAGAAATAAATTAACTTTTATTTATAAAAAAAAATAAATAATTTACAAGTGTAAAAAAAAATTTTTTTTTTTTTTCTCTCTAATATAAATTTGTATCACCTCTTATTCAGACTATTTTTTTTTTTTTTAAAAAAAATTAAATTAAAATATGAAACAAGTAGTTATTTAAAATCATATTTGTCAAATAACTTAATTTACAAAAAAAATATTACAACTTCGTATTAAAAAAAAAAAGATTTCTCTATAAATTCTTAGACACATCTGTTTCTCTAAAAATGAAATTTCTATCTAAACGTAAAAAAAAAATGTGTTCTAATTTTTATTCTCAGTATAGAAAGAATACTAAAAATTCTTTTTCGTATTCTTTCTCTGAGGGAAGGGAAGGGTGACAACAATTGTGAAAGAAAGCAAAATCTGAAAGAAATTAATTCTCTAGATAATATTTAAATGAAAAAAAAAATTTTTTCTCTTCAATATGTGACTTATCATTATAATTATCATCAATATTTTTTTTTTTTTTTTTTTTGTCTCAAATCAAAAGCAATTCATAAAAATCATTCTACTTCTATAAAAAATAGCATAACAAATGAATATATTTAAAAAAACGATAACGATCATAATTAATTCCAAAATATAAAATAAATATGGTAATCTTTAAATCTCTGTGCCAATTGTCATATCAATCCTTGAATATTAAAATTAAAATGGTTAAACAATGAATGCAAGTATGATTCAAAATTTTTACTAAAACTTCTAACCTCAAAATGTTGTGCGAATTAACAGTTTTTACCTTAACATGTATATTCTCAAGCGAAACTGCAATGTATGTGTATGCAAGTATCTACTAATCAACATTAGAAAACAACATTAAACAAAACATAAAACACTTGTATTAATTAGACTTATTAAATGTATGTATTTACTAATCAAAAATCTTTAAAAAAAAAACACTAAAATAAACACAAAACATTAAAATAAAACACTTGTATTCTGTATGTGTGCTTTTACTAACTTAAATTCATTAAATATTTGTATTAATCAGGTTTACAAACAACTGTTCTATTTAATCTCTTAAAATCTTGTACGAAAATGTGTGTTGATAATATTATGTCTAAAAACATTTTTATAAAATTTTAAAGTAATGTGTATGCAATTTTCCAAGTATGTGTATGTGTATGTTAAAACTAAAATATTATTTTAAACGTATTAATCAAAATTGTATTTGCTAAAAAATTACTTGTCAATTCAAATATGACACTTCCCTTTAAATAATGTAGTACAAACTAGTTGAATTCAAAAATTGTTCAAACTTCATTTTCCAATTTTCGAATTTTAAAGGGGGGAGGTGTCACGTCATCGCGACGCATTTTTGTACTTATAATCAATATTTTGTAAAGTTAGAATCTGAATCCTCACTTTTCTTGTAAACCAAACAAATCAATTGAAATGTGTGTCGTCTTGGACTGACCTTTCTTTATACGGTCATCCACGAGTTTCACCCTTCTATAAGGTTACTGAACTGTCTAAAAACAGCGACGAATCAACGCGTTCTTTGATCAGAATATGTCTTTGTCTAAGTAGCAGATGCCGAAAATTGGTTATCTGCACATTGTCAATCTTTTCTATTGGTTCCCCACTCAAATGTAATAAAATTTTTACTACCTTGACCCAAAGGTAATAAAAGTGGGTGGTATGTTCCCTTGTGAAGAAAGCATATAAAAGGGGCCACCCTTGACGAATTTGGCAGTCCAGGAACAGCCTCTAAGCTAAGAAGTCGTGTATCACCCCCTAAGTATATTAGTCTAGAAATCACCACCGACGCAATTACATCTGTCCTTCGCGTTAGATCAAACCGCCACCAAGCTATCTCCCCTCATATATTCGCCGAGTGTGTTCTCCAAGCTAGTGTACAATACTTCACTGTTCCTATTCATCTCATGCTACGAGTCACCCCTACAATTCCTTTTATGGAAAATTCACCTGGCACTAACGAGGAGATTGCTACTGCCTAAATAAGAGGATTTTTAACATACGAAGCAGAATTTACTGGGGAATACTCTAAATGCTTGGATCTGTGGAAACCTGAACGTGCAAAGGACAATCATTCGCCTGGACTCCGGACCTTCACTTAACTCTGGCCCGTAAACATCTTCACTAAGGGATATCTTCATCTTACCTGGGAATTCATTCTTACTCATTGACCGAATTTATTAACTTGCAAATAATCCCAGGTCAAAATCAAGGTAAATTATTAAACATACGTATCTATATCAAGATAATTTCTGTTTCCCTTACGGATTTTAATTTTTGTTCCAGTGTTTCAAAGACATCTGGATCTGTTTGCTCTCTCATTCTTTCACTCATCTGTAAAGGATTCAAATAAACTACTAAAATAATATTTTAAACATAAGTTTCTCTTTTCTTAAAAACCTGTCCCTTAATACCAAAGCCCTCAGCTTTGTGAATAAATCAGGTTTGAATCACCGATGCCGGACAATTAAAAAATAATAATTTTAGTTATGTTTGGTTTCTTTTCTGAGACATAACACTGCTTAAGCGAAAAAATTGTTTTTCTTAAATTTATACTTTTTTCAATTTTTGTCATTTTTGACGTTTTTTAAAGGTGTGTATTTCAAAAAGGGTAGTTTTTTAGAAAATGACAAGAATATGTATTTATTACTCTCGCTCACCCCTTTAAAATGAGACCTTAGCAGAGTTGATCCGTTAAGTTTTAAGAAAGTTATGATCTTTTTACGCAGGTGGTACTATGTGTACCACTGGCCATTAAAGGGTTAAAAAATTTGAATTTTGGTAATAGACAAAAAAGAAAAAAAGTATTGAAAAAACAAACTTAGTTTAAAAAGTGTTTAAATGACTGTTAACAACAATTAAATTTAATATTAATTGTGTTAATATCCTTCCTAAAAGTTAATTTCAATTACTTTTGTAAACTCAATAAAGTGTTTTTGTTTTCAATGTCTCCAAAAGTATTTTAATTTCAAAAGCTTTCAGAATAAGTAATTTGCTTTTTATTTAATATTTATAACCATGATTAATAAATAATTATAAAGTCGTTTTCACAATTATCATTTGCATGTGTTCTGTGACAATTTTTTAATCGAAGAACTACGAAACAACTTTGATTTTTTGGCATGGAGCTACTCAGATTAAAATAAAAGATTATTTAAACAATTTTTAAATAAATTATTATTCTTATTTTTGTTTAAATTATAATTTTATTTATAATGTAAATCGGCATATTAAAAAAGTTTGGTAAATTTGCATGATTAGAAAAAACTGCATCTTTTAACCCTAAGGGTACTGACTGAGTTATCGTAACCCAGGAGTATTCTATTCTGTAAATAGTTAGTAATTAACAATAATAATTTGTTTAAATCTTGCTTAAACAATAATAATTATGTTTTAAATTTGCATCGGCATTTATGCTAGGTCCGGTAAATTGCAAAATTAGAAAAAATACACGTCTTTAGGTACAATATGTAAAAAGTTAGTAATTAACAATAATAATCATAATTTGTTTTAACAAATATAAATTTACAAAGTGCACAGTATTCTTACAAATATATAGCCTGACATTCTCAAAAAATTAAAAATAAATTCGGTTAATATTTACGATTTATAGGTGATTTTGAACATTAGTTTGCATGTAGAGTATAGCCGGAAAATGCGCTTTTTACGGTTGCGCGCAAGGACAAAAAATTCAATATCTCCTAAAGTTTCAGACCCTCCATCGATTTTTTTGGAAAATACTCTTGAAATAATTGGGATTCGAATCATTATTATTAAAAAAATAAAAATGGCACTTTTCAAAAAAATGTTTATTTAAAAATTATTTTTTTAATAATTTGTTTAAAAAAAATTTTTTTCTAAAAAATTTTCTTAAATTGTCTGTAAAAAATAAGCATTCCTTGAAACTTTGATTCATTTTTCTTAGAGATATACCATTTTCACATTTTCAAAAAAATTTAAGAACCTCGTAAATCCAAAATTTTTCAAAATGGAGTTTAGGCTTTTTACTGGCATATATTCCACTTCAAAATTTGGAAGTCGCAACAAAATAGAAGAACTAGGGGACAACTTTGATTTTTTAGGCATAAAGCTACCCACCATTATTAGCATTTATTTTAACCTAAGAATTTTACCAACCAGTGGGCACACTTATTCGAATGACGTCTTAAAGATTTCTTTTTCCGGGCGTCTTTTGGACTTGTATGTCTGTAAAACCTCCTGAAAATGTTCTATGTCTTGTCCATTAGATCTCTTTAAGTCGTCTAAAAGAAGACTTTTTGGTTAAACCTTTGAAAATAGAAAAATTTTCATAAATAGAAAAAAGTTAAATTCGTTTAGTTGAAAAGTAAGATCGTAAACTTTCTAGAGGTTCATATCTGTCTTGAAACACAAGATATCCCAGTTTGATCTCAGCTTCCTGGAATTTTGTTTATTTCTGCATATCTTAGAAAAATAAAGAAATGTAAAATATTGATTTCAAACGTAGGTTCACTATTGGTAACCAAGAAATAACCAAGCATTGATTTAATTTTAAAGCATTGGTTATTAATTGGTCCTTAATATTGGTCTAACCTATGTTGTCAATAAATAACCAAGACTCAGAAAGTCCAGCATTTACCTTAGCAGCCAATAATGATTCAATATTGGTAAAGTCGTGATTATCCGAAGACTATAGCAATAGTTGCCCAATATTGGTTGCTATTATTGCACCATCATTGGCACTTTTAGCTCCCAATATAGGCCTATTAATGCTCTAATAGGCAAAGGAAAATAGAATACCATTAACAATATTTCTAAAATCCCAACAATTCTGAATATAAATGAAAACCAATTGTTTATCCTTCTTTTTAAGTTAAGAAATAATTAAATACTATACACTGTAAAATTAGATTTATATAGAAACTTAAACTCAAGTAAGACGGTAGGCACAGAAAATCGTTTACCATTATCGATATTTCTTTAATCCCAAAAATTCTGAATAATACACCCAATTCATATATGCCTTCCATCCGGTTTGGACAACTTTGTGAAAAGTGGTATGCCTTCTATAAGAATGTTTTAAGTCTATGGCGTATGATAATTAAGATATGCTGTAGACTTAAAAAATTCTTATAGACAGCACACCACTTTTCAAAAAGTTGTTCAAAAAGATAGAAAGACATGTATGATATTGAGTGTATCATACCGTAAACTGAGGCTATTAGGACTTAAGCTAGGTGGCAGGTTTCACGACCAGAGCTCTTTTATGTAACAGCCAAAGAAAAATAGAATACCATTATTAATCTTCATTTTAATTATAAATAAAAACAAATGATTATCCTTGTTTTTAAGTGAAGTAATAACACTTGTTTACGAAGAGTTTGACCTGCAGCATTTCACTATCATTTCTTATGAATAATTCGCTCTTGAATCCGAATAAAAGTCAGATATTAAAAAAAGTAGAACAGTTTTCGAGACATAGCAAAATTTCAATTTTTTTAGTTTCTACAAAAAGTGGATTCACTAATTTTCTATTGTCTTCGAAGTAATCGATCGATTTTTATTTTCATGGAAGCAAATTAAAGGTGTTTAGCCTAAATATGTGGGTTGCTGGCAAAAAGTACGTAAATATTTTTATCATTTATCAATTAATCTTAAATACTTTAATAATTTTTAAAAATACAGTCTTTAGTAGCTGGAGTTTTTTTAGTCGTTATCTGTCATTTGATGTTCCTGAAATTTGGCGACAGCCGATGTGTCATGCGATTGACTGATATTTCTGTTTAACCAAAATAGAGCAGCGTGGACGACATCGAAAAGTTGAATATGAAGACGTGCATTCTTTTTCAAAACCTATTCCCCACTCACCTTCAATTTCATATCCTATTTACCATAAACGGAAGCATGAGCTTATCGATATGTCATCTGAATCCAGTGATTCAAGCGACTGTGATTTTGAACCAGAAAAAAGCAGAATACCTTACACACAAAGTGAACTTACTGATTTAATACGAGATTTAGATCTAACAAAGGAAAAATTGGAGCTGTTGACATCACGCCTGAAAGAACGAAATTTTGTCGCTTCTGATGTTAAAGTAACTCATCAAAGAATTTGTCACGAGCGTTTTGCTAATTACTACTCAAAAACAAATGATATTTGTTACTGCCATGACATAAACGGTTTGTTTAAAGAATTTGGAGAGTTATATGATCCAACTGAATGGCGTTTATTCATCGATGGCAACAAACTAAGTTTAAAAGCTGTTTTGTTGCACCAAGGTAACAATAAGCAATCGATTCCACTTGCTCACGCTGTAAATACAAAAGAATTATATGAATCTATGTCCTTATCGCTGGATTTAATCAATTACAATCAACATAACTGGAAAATATGCGCAGACCTTAAAGTAGTTGCTATGTTGACTGGTATGCAACAATGGTATATGAAGTATATGTGTTTTCTATGCAAATGGGACAGTCGAGCACGTCACGATCATTATGTTCAGAAGGATTGGCTGGAAAGAAATAATTTTACTATTAGCCGAGAAAATGTCAAATTTAATCCTCTTGTCCAACAAAACAAGCTCATTGTTCCACCTTTACATGAAAAACTTGGCGCCTTTAAAAATTTGGGAAAATGTTTCCAAAAAATTGATTGCGGTGCATTCGATTACTTGAAAACTGTATTTCCGACTTTATCTAATGCTAAAATAAAAGAAGGCGTATTTGTGGGGACACAAATTAAAAAACTGATGAAAGACGTCAAATTGTGTTCAATTTTGTCAGAAGATGAGGCAAAAGCATGGAATTCATTTTGCTTGATCGCATCTGGATTTTTTGGAAATTTCAAAAATCAAGATTACAAGAACATTATCGATGACTTACTTACAAACGATAAAAAAATCGGTATAATTTATTTATATTTTTAAAGATGTATGTGTGTCTTCTTTTGTTAATAAATCGTTAAATTGAGAAAAACAAATTTTCTATATTTTTATTCAGGGGCTTATATCTTCTATATTTTTAGTTCAATTTTGTTCGGCAATGGCTTATTTTCTTCCTAAGAAATTGTACTTTAACGCCCAAAAAAGAAAATCCGAAGTAAATACGTTTTTTATGACGTAATTAACCGAAAAAGTCAATCAATTTCTGAAATTTTGTTAAAAATAATGAGAAATTTTAATCAAATTCATAAAGAGCTCTTAAACCTTCAGTTCAAGAAAAATGTTGTACATACTTTTTTACAGGAAATTTAATCACCTCTAATTTGATTTCATAGAAATAAAAGTCGATCGATTACATTCGGAGATAATAGAAAATTAGTGAATCCACTTTTTTTAGAAACTCAAAAAATTGAAATTTTGCTATATCTCGAAAACTGTTCTACTTTCTTAATATCTGACTTCATATTCTGATTCAGGAGCGAATTCCTACATAAGAAATGATAGTAAAATGCTGCAGGTCAGAAATTTTTTTTAATTTTATAAACTATTGTAATTGATTTTTACAAATTATTAGATTAAATTTAAATGAAACCTTCAACTTAAGCTAGATGGCAGATTCCACGACCGGAACTCTCATATGTGACAGCCTAAGAAAAATAGAATACCATTATTAGCATTCAATTTAAACTAAAAATGTTGATTATAATTAAAAACAAATTATTATCATTGTTTTTAAATAAAGTTACAATTAATTTATACATATTATAAAATAAATTTAAATAACAAATTTAATTTCAGCTAGGTGGCAGGTTCCACGATTGGTACTCTCATATGTCACAGCCAAAAAAATGGAATATCATTATTAGCATTCATTTTAAACTGAGAATTTTGATTATAAATAAAACCAAAATATTATTTTTTTTATGTGAAATAATAATTAATTTATACATATTATAAGATTTAATATAAATGAAAACTTCAACGTAAGCTAGGTGGCAGATTCCCCGACTGGAACTTTCATATGTGACAATAAAAAAAATAGACTACCATTATTAACATTTATTTTAACCTAATAATGTTGATTATAGATAAAAACAAATGATTATCCTTGTTTTTAAGTAAAGTAATGCTTGATTTATGCATATTATAAGATTTAATATAAATGAAAACTTCTACTTTAGATAAGTGGCAGTTTCCACGACCGGAACTCTCATATGTCACAGCTAAAGAAAAATAGAATACCATTATTAGCAATCATTTTAACCTAAGAATGTTGATTATAAATAAAAACAAAATATTATCCTTGTTTTTAAGTGAAGTAATAATTGATTTATACATATTATAAGATTAAATATAAATGAAAACTGCAACTTAAGATAGGTGGCAGGTTCTACGACCAGAACTCTCATATGTGACAGCCTAAGAAAAATAGAATACCATTATTTAGCATTGATTTTAAACTAAAAATGTTGATTATAAATAAAAACAAATTATTATCCTTGTTTTTAAGTGAAGTAGTAATTGATTTATACATATAGGATTTAATGTAAATGAAAACTGCAACTTAAGATAGGTGGCAGGTTCCACGACCAGAACTCTCATATGTGACAGCCAAAAAAATTTGAATACCATTATTAGCATTTATTTTAAACTGAGAATTTTGATTATAAATACAAACAAATTATTATCATTATATGATTATAGAATCATATTATAAAATTTAATTTAAATAACTTTAATTTAATCAAGGTGGAAGGTTCCACGACCGGAACTGTTATAAGTGACTGTCAAATGAAAATACAATACCATTATCTATACTTCTGTAATCCCTACAATTCTGAATATAAATGAAAACCAATTCTTTATCGTTATTTATAAGTTAAGTGATAATTAATTAATATTATACACTACAAAAACTGATTTAAATAGAAACTTAAATTTAACAAATTTGGCAGGTTTCACGACCGGAGCCTCTCATTTGTGACAGCCAAAAAAATAGAATATCATTATTAGTATTCATTTAAACCTAACAATGTTTTGATTATGACCAAAAACAAATTATTATTCTTGTTTTTAATTTAAGTAATAATTTATTTATAAATAATATAATATTTTATTTAAATAAAAACTTTAATTAATGCAAGGTGGCAGTTTCCACGACCGGAACTCTCATCTGTGACAGACAAAGAAATATAGAATAACATTATCGATATTTCTTTGTTTCTAGTAATTCTAAATAATTTAAAATTCAATTCGATATCGCTGTTTTGAAGGTAAGTAGTAATTAAATACTATACTCTATAAAATAAGAATTATATATAAACTTGAACTAATGTAATAATCCAAATAATTCTGAATGTAGGGTTAGTTGGAGTAAATCGGAACAGTAGTTATTTTATATAAATAAATTTTTTTTTAAATAAATACTTTTACTTTTTTGATTTGCATTTGAAAAAAATAAGGTTACAATTCATATAAAAATTTGTAATTGTCTCTTATTAATACTGCAACAAAAAACAACTTTGATTTTTTTCATTTTGAAAATATTTCTTAAAAATATGAGACTGTTTTCTATTTACCCCTTAATGCTGGAAAAATTTGGGGTAGATAGAAACAAATTTCAACAGTAAAACTTATAATACAAAGAGAGAAAATTGGTTCTATCAACCTCAACACTATTTTCAGCATTATAAAATTGCTTTGAAAATAGTTTTTCATGTATAATCGCATTATACATAGTTTTTAAACAAGTACAGAATTGTTTATATAGGTACTGTATAGCTGGTTCGTTACATAGCACAAAGTGTACTGTAACATTTCAGTTTTTATTAGGATTTGTGACTGTTAAAACCGCTAAGTGTAATGAAACAAGAGATAATAAAAGAAAATGAGAGAGTATAAAGGCGTTTCTCTAATTCGTTCCTAAAACTCTGCGTTTGTCTGCGAATGACTGCGTTGCGTTGATTTTAGCATATGTTGCTATAGCAACCGACGCAGACGCAAACACAACGCAGAGTTTTCGGAACCTATTGGAGAAAGGCCTTAAAGGTACCGTACCATGACGGCGTAAAAGCGTAGGCGTTAAAGCAGAAACCATGCAATAGAAAGAGATGAACAGATATCACGTTCCCACTCACTCACATGGTTTCTGCTTTACGCCGACGCTTTTACGCCGTCATGGGACGGTACATTAAGAGAGAATAAGAGAGTATAAGTGAGACCGAGAGAAAATGAGAGAGTTTAAGAGAGACTGAGAGTTATGTTAGACCAATCTGTTAAAATTTTTTAAAGTTGTTGAAACCTTTATAATTGTGTAATGTGTTAGAATTTTTGGTATGGAATACTTTTAAACTTTTATAATGCATTATTATTTCTTATGTTGAATTATTTTATGACTAACACCATTTTTTATCTAATTCTTTATATCTCTTAACAATTCCAGATTTGAAATTGACTGTTCCTATTTACCCCTAAATTTTAGCGAAGTTGAAAAATTTAGGAGTAAATAGGAACAGTTGATTATTACGATTCAATGATAACCATATTTTTTTACTACTCCATAAAATTGTTCCACAGAAAAAAAAAATAACTACTCAAAACACAAAAAAACCGAAAGTATTCCGATTTAAAAGAAAAAACTTATGTTTTTGGTGAAACATAGCAAATCTGTTCCTATTTATCTCAACTGACCCTAATAATTTTCAAAAAATAATATACTAATTTCATAAGAATTTCATTAATAACAAATTTTTTTATCCATTTCTTTTCAGTCATTCAACTATTTTCAAAATTAATAAAATTTTACCGGAATTCAATTATTGTAGTAAATAATGAAATTCTTTTTAGGAATTCAATTATTTTTAATAGAATTTAAATCAAATTTGTTGAATAACATTTTTAATAGGAATTAAATTCCAAAAAACATTGAATTATTAAATAAATTATTTATTTCTGCATTTAAATAATTTAAGTCAAGTAGAAGTTTCTGACAATCATTGATTTAAAAATAGATTTTAGTTAAAATCTTAGATTATAATAATTGAATTCTTTTGAATAATTTTATTAAAATTTTGCAAATAATTGAATTGGGTAAATTTTTTAAAAATTGTCTTAAATATAATTGAATTTATTCCAAACAAAGTTTTATCAAAACTTTTTTAAAATGTTTGAATTTCTGCTAAAATTCTTATATTTTTAAAAATAATAGAATTCTGGCTAAGAATTTTGTTTAAGACTATTGAAAATAATTGATTCCCTGCAAAGATTTTTATTAGTTTTTACGAAACTATTTAAATTCTTCTGAAACTAAATAAAGATCTGCTAAGAATTTTGTTATGTTCAATTTATGTCAAGAATTTTATTAAATTATTTAAAAATAATTGAATTCCTGATTATTTTTTACAAGAATTTAAATATTTTTGATAATTGTAATAAAATTCTTCGCAAGAATGTAATTGTTTTCATAAATCATAAAATTCAATGCAGAATTTAAATTTTTTTTTTTTAATACAAACTTTAATCGAACTTCTCTAAAAATGTAATTATTCTTAAAATTTTTTTAAAATTCGTTAAAGAATTCAAGTATTTGATAATTTGTTGATAACAACTTTTATGGAAAATGAATTTTAAGAAACGTTCAATTCTTTAATAAATTATTTAATTGCGTTTTATTTTTATTTAAAATAATTGAATTCTAGTGGAATATTCCAATGAAAATTGAATTTTATTTCATAAAAATGAATTTCGATTAAAATTTAAATAATCATTGAATATTAAAAGCAATATAGCGTGAATTTTAAAAAATAATTAAATGTTGTAATTAATTTTTTTGGAAAAGTTTAATTTGGTCTGTAAAGTCCTTATTCTTTAATGCTTTCACTGCTTTAAGCCATGTGTTTAGAAAGATCTACGAGTAGAAAACCCACCATTTAAGGAGCATTCCGATCTCCGCATGCAAAACTTTTGCATGCAGGTTGTCATAGTACGGTTCAAGAGTGAGAGAAATAGAATAATTTCCTTTCTCTCCCACTTTAGAAAGCTACCATGGCAATCTACATGCATAAGTTTTGCAAGCCGAGATCTGACCTGACCCTTAGAAATATCAATTAGCAGAATACTCACTTGTTAAGGAGAATTCAGAATAGAGTCGTAAGAAACGCATTGGTCACGTGATATCCATATAAAATTCAAAGAATGTTATCATATGTCATGAACTGAAAACATTTTGACAGAAATCATACGACTTTGCAAAATACCGTCAAACCGGAAGGACAGCATTAATGCATCTGACAATGAGTGTATATACATCATATCATACTTTAGTATACCTATTGTTATGAATGTCAATGTGCACCTTCTCTCATCTAGAGATGGGTAAGTTTCTCTCTTGTTAATGTAACAATAATTTAATTCATTAGAAAAATGCGATTAAAAAATTCTTTGTCAGTAAAATTTTTAGCTTTTCCAAGTTCGAAAATCAATAGAGGATGAGAATAACAGCTGATTTACATGTTTTCCTGTTAGCCTGTTTCTTTGTTTAGTTGTTCAAGAATGTTTTGTTGACAAAAATCAATTGAATTCGCTGGGAAACTGGTTACTCGGGAGTTTTTAGGGTCGCTGATAACGAATACGATGTTGGAGTTTCAAAATTCAAAATGGCGACTCCAATATGTCGGACACATTGTAAGAAAGTCAATTGAATTCGCTTGAAACTGGTTACTCGGCGGTTTTTTAGGGTTCATTCAGCAGTTTAAAGAAATAGTATGCGAGTCAGCTCGTTAAGTCAAAATCAGTAGACGGATTGATAGTTTTAGGTGAAGCTATTAAATGATTCATCCGTTTAAGGCAAGATCATAAACTGATTCAGCCAATTAAGGCACACAGAAAAAATTTCTTGTAAAAGCCACAAGTTTTTTTTGGAGAATATATAGTGTTTAGTTGTGCTTTAAACAGGAGAGTTTTGTACTTCTAAGGAGCTGGTTTGAGTGTAGCACAAACCAGTCACTAATATAACCAAGAAATTCAAGTATTCGTCAGCTACTGGTTTGTGTATTTCCCAAACTCAGCTGTTTGTGGATACTAAACCACCGTTCATAGATGACGCAGGAAATTCTCTAGATTATACAAGAAATTTTTTTCCGTGCAAGATCATAAACTGATGCAATGTGTTCGCCATATTGAATTTTGAAAATCCAACATCATATTCGTTATCAGCGACCCTAAAAAAAACCGCCCGAGTAACCACCAGTTTCAAGCGAATTCAATTGACTTTCTTACAATGTGTCCGACATATTGGAGTCGCCATTTTGAATTTTGAAACTCCAACATCGTATTCGTTATCAGCGACCCTAAAAACTCCCAAGTAAGCAGTTTCCAGCGAATTCAATTGATTTTTGTCAACAAAACATTCTTGAACAACTAATACACATTATTTAATTTTTTTAACTTTGAACTTCTGTAGATCAAAAAATGTTCATTATTTTGAGTTTTGTCCTACAAATTTTTTGTTTAGAAGGTCCAAAACTACAAATCAGCAAAGTTACAAAAAAATTGGCTGAGAGCCAAATTCAATAGTAAAAGTGCGGGGTCCTTTGGATAATGATATCTCGTAGATATATTTGATTCGGTGACGTCCAATTTTTTGGAACTTTTTTATCGGCAAATCCAATCAGCGACATATACGTCTATGTTCGATTCTCTAGAAAGGATCGAATCCGTAATCGACTTTTTAATTTAAGAATCAATTCTAAAAAAATCGACTTAGGCCGTCCAAAATCGATTCTTCATAAGAATCGGTGTCGATTTACCCATCCCTACTCTCATCGTAGACTCAACTTTAGAATGCGCGACGTGAACGTACCGTGCTTACGTCACCCATTTGGTTAACATTGTGGGTGTTTCCGACATTCGCTCTCTGAGTGCTCTGAAACTACGAAGCATGATTGGTTGGATTAGGGAAACTGTGAATGATGTTAGGGGAATTGTGGATTTTGATTGGCTACAACTCTAAACTTGACAGTTTCGTGCTCTGCTTTTTCGCTCTATGGAGATATACGGAGTGTGACAGCAGAGTACGAAACTGTCAAGTTAGAGTTGTAGCCAATCAAAATCCACAATTCCTCTAACATCATTCACAGTTTCCCTAATCCAACCAATCATGTTTCGTAGTTTCAGAGCGCACAGAGAGTGAATGTCGGAAACACCCCATGACATCCAAAATGTCATGTTCACGCCAATGTTGAATCAGCATTAAGGCCTTTCTCCAATAGGTTCCCAAAACTCTACGTTTGTCTGCGAATAAATGCGTTGCATTGATTTTATCCTATGTTGCTATAGTTTTGAGAGTATGCAGAGTTTTGAGAACCAATTGGAGAAAGTCCTTTAAAGTAGAGTCTACATTGGATGCGCAGTACCCACGCAAACGTGAACGTTGAGGTGCTGATGTCACCCATCTGCGCGTCCAATGTAGAACCGACTTAAGGCGACAACATATGGTACGTGAATGTATACGTATGATGTCACCCATTTTAATAATATTGACTTCACATGTACAATTAGATGCATTAATGCTGTCCTTCCGGTTTAAAGGAATTTTGAAAAGTCGTTTCATTTCTATCAAATATTCTTAGTTCGTGACATACGAATGTTCTCATATGTCATGAACTAAAAACATTTTAATAAAAATCATACGAATTTGCAAAATACCGTCAAACCGGAAGGACAGCATTAATGCATCTGAGTGTACATGTACACGTTCCCGTTTCCCTGGATTGAGTTCTCTTCTTTAAAGATTCTAAAGGTGTTTCTGCAATAGCTTAAAAATACATTTTTTGTCTGATTCAGAGTTATTGAACATCATGCATATAGATTTACCATATTTTGCTTCGTATTTGATGATTTCAAGTGAAGTTATAAGCAGAATGTGCAGGTACTTTGAATTAGAAAAAACAAATGCATTTTATATGTATTGCAGAAACACCTTTTACAACTTAGCGTCGTGAAGGCGATTTTGACTTTTATCGTTAAATTTTATTTCTACCGACAGTCGAATAAACGAAACGTAATCGTAACGTAAAGTAAACAGAGTCGATTGTTTTCTCGTTCATGTCGATGAAAAGAAGTTGTTGTAGAAGCAACTTGATACGAATACTATGTATTCCTATGTATTCCATGTGCAAAAGTCACGTCACCAACGTGTTTCTACTCAATAAAAAAGTTTTAATAACACCGGCACACATAAAAAATTTGGATTACCATGACTGCCATGTGGTAGATTTTCTTTCTTAAGGTGTATCTAAAGAGAAAAACATTGTCCGACCTAAAAGTAAGTTCGTATTCTCTTTTTACAAGCTTGGTGGGGGAGGGGGGTGAATATTGAGAAACTGATTTTTATGGGAATTTACTTAATTTCTATAAATAAAGCTGAATTTTCGCTTCTTCTGAATGTTTTTTTTGAATTTAGTGACTTCAATAACTTAAAAATTGAATATGTAAAAGAAATTCAAAATGGCAGATCTAAAATGGTGGATTTAAAAAAAATTGTTCAGATTTCCTTGAAACTTCTTACTCAGGAGTTTTTGGGGTCGCTGATTATGAATCTCACATCCGATTTTTAAAATTCAAAATACAAATCCATTATGTCGGATAAAATTTTTTAAAATTTCCTCGCAGTTTACTTGAAACTCGTTACTCGGGATTCAATTCGATACGAATCTGATGTTGAAGATTAAAACTTCAAAATGGCGGATTCAATACGACTTACGATGAAATTGTTCTTATATACCACATGGTGAAATTTTTCACGACTTGAGAGACATGCTATTTAATTGAAAACTGAGAATTACATAACATTTTGTTTTGTGAGAAACACAACATAAAAAATATTTTTTTGATAGTCAATTCTTGAAGACTAATATATATTAACACTATTTGGTTTTTCATAAAATAATAGTATATTCACATCTGAAATAACCACAAATGGAAACAGACGATCAGCTGTCATTTACCTTGGATATAAACGTGCAACACACACTGCGCATTTGTTCTACCGAATTTTCAAGCGCAGTCAACTAATCTTTCACGTACATTATAAAACTGAACAAATGACTTTTGTTTAAAATTTTAAAAACACTGTGGCCCATACTAGAACTAGAATAATTCTAAAACTTTCTTATTAACTTTCTTTTTTTTCATTTTTTTTATTTTGTGTCATATCCAAAAGTCAATCACTTTCAAGGAATGATTCACGTACTTTTTCCCCGTGTATCAAAAAAATCTGAGAACAATTTCATCATAAGTCGTATTGGATCAGCCATTTTGAATTTTTAATATCCAACATCAGATTCGTATTCGACGACCTCGAAAATCCCCACGGAGTAGCAACTTTCAATCGATTTCATTCATTTATATATATTTTGTCCGCCATATTGAATTTCTATAAACTAACATCATATTCGTAATCAGCGACCCCGAAAACCCCCGAGTAATGAGTTTCAGGTAAATGCGAGGAACTTAAAAAAAATTATCTGACATAATAGATTTGTATTTTGAATTTTAAAAATCGGATGTCAGACTCGTAATCAGCGACCCCTAAAACCCCTGAGTAAGAAGTTTCAAGGCAATCTGAACAATTTTTTTTAAATCCACCATTTTAGATCTGCCATTTTGAATTTCTTTTACATATTCAATTTTTAAGTTATTGAAGTCACTAAATTAAAAAAAATATTCAGAAGAAGCGAAAATTCAGCTTTATTTATAGAAATTAAGTAAATTCCCATAAAAATCAGTTTCTCAATATTCACCCCCTCCCCCACCAAGCTTGTAAAAAGAGAATACGAACTTACTTTTAGGTCGGACAATGTTTTTCTCTTTAGATACACCTTAAGGAAGAAAATCTACCACATGGCAGTCCTGGTAATCCAAATTTTTTATGTGTGCCGGTGTAACAAATTGAAATGAACCAATCTAATTGAAAATGGACAATTTTAATGTAATAAAATGTTTTTATAAACGAGTAAACGAAATAGTTATATAAGGTTGTTTCTTTCACTCTATTGGATTTTACGTTTTGACGCCGACGCTTTGACGTTTGTACGTCAACATGAGACTCCACCTTAAAGTTATAAAATATAGAGACGCATTATTTTTTCCTAATCGCCAAGTGGTCGAATCGTCAAATGGTCGAATGCTCAAACCGTCGAATTGTCATTTGATCGAATGCTAAAAACGTCAAATGGTCGAATGCTCAAAACGTTGTATCGTCATATGGTCGAATGTTCAAAACGTCGAATCGGCAAAAAGTCGAAAAATTTGTTTGATGTAAGTTTACATTAACTTAATTTTAAGGTCGCTCTTTTGAATGGCGCGATCAAAATTTTCAAAAAATTATATTAAACCCTTCTTTTTTTAAAATACTTAAAAATGTTAAGTTTTTTAATGCAATTTTTTTAAAGAATTTTTTTTCTCTGCCATAATATTTTTTAAATAGAACAAAAAGTATCAAAAACGTGTTCCCGATAGTTGTACTTGAAAAATATCCATTTCTAATTTTTATTTTTTACGATTTTGAATTTAAAATGGAGCTTGAAGGACAAAAAAATTTCCTAATTTTACGTAGGATTACAAACTTTTTCAAAATTGCTCAAATCTAATTGAAATTTGTTACTCGGGGGTTTTGGGGGTTGCTGATTACGAATCTGACGTCAGATTCAAAAAATAAAAAATGTCGAATCCAATATGGCTGTCGAATTTTGTGAAACTAATTGAATTCAGTTGAAACTCATTAGTAGGAGGTTTTTGGGGACGCTGATCACGAATCTGAAGTCAGATCCAAAAAATTCAAAATGTCGGATGCATAATGGCGGCTTAATTTTTTTAAATTACTCAGATTTGCTTGAAATTTGTTACTTAGGGGTTTTTTAGGTTAGCGATATAGAGAATCATTTTTTTTACTTTTTCAGTAATTTTTAATTGTGTTTTGTTTTAAAATTTTTTTTTGTATTTTCATTTTTATAATTTACTTCTTTCAAATTTTTATTAAAAACTATTAATTTGTATTATGCGCTTTTTGGAAGCAATTGTCACAGTAATATGTCTTGCATGTTTTGCAGTATTTCCTTGTTCGGATTTTGCATTTTGAGGTGCGACAGTATCGAGGTAAATGCTGTTTTTCTGTCTTATGTACTGACGACTTTCCCGTTCTTACTTTGTTCAAATAATCTTTGCTAATGCACATAGCCAAAAATTTTGTACTTTCTTTTCCGAACAAAGAAATACTGCAAAAACATGTAAGTTATATTACTACAACAATTGCTTCAAAAAAGCGCATAATACAAATTAATAGTTTTTTAATAAAAAATGGAAGGAAGTAAATTATAAAATTAAAAAAACAAAAAAAAAATTGAAAAATAAAAAAAAGTAAAAAACAATGATTCTCTATATCGCCTACCTCCTCGTGGTGAGAATCGGGCAACTTTAATTATTCAAAGGATAAAGGCGACTTCGTATTCAAAATCAGCGACCCAAAACCCCAGAGAAACAAATTTAATGCAAATCTCAGTAATTTTGAAAAATTTAGTTGCCATTTTGAATACGTCATTTTGAATTTTTTGAATCTGACTTCATATTTGTACACAGCGACCTAAAAAACACCTGAGTAACAAATTTCAAGTAAATTTGAGTAATTTTGAAAAATTAAGCCGCCATTTTAAATTTTTTAAATCTGACTGCAGATTCGTGATCAGCGACTCCAAAGAACTACGAGTAACGAGTTTCAACTAAATTCAATAAGTTTCACAAAATTCGACAGTCATATTGGATCCGCCATTTTGAATTTTTTGAATCTGACTTCAGATTCGTAATCAGCGACTCCCAAAACCCCCAAGTAACACATTTCAATTAGATTTGAGCAATTTTGAAAAAGTTTGTAATCCTACGTAAAATTAGGAAATTTTTTTGTCCTTCAAGCTCCATTTTAAATTCAAAATCGTAAAAAATAAAAATTAGAAATGGATATTTTTCAAGTACAACTATCGGGAACACGTTTTTGATACTTTTTGTTCTATTTAAAAAATATTATGGCAGAGAAAAAAATTCTTTAAAAAAATTGCATTAAAAACATGACATTTTTTAAGTATATAAAAAAAGGTTTAATATCATTTTTTGAAAATTTTGACCACGCCATTCGAAAAAGCGACCAAAAATTAGAAGGATATGGATTTTGAAAAATTTTATGACTTCTTTTTACTAATTGTAGGCGTTTGAATTTCACGTTAAAATGCAGCACATTTCGTCGTTAAAGGGTTAAATCTAATTTTATAGTGCATCATAATTAACTATTACTTAATTAAAAAACAACTATAAGGAATTGGTTTTTATTAATATTAAAAAATTGTTAGAATTGATTATATATTCCGGTCGTAAAAACTGCCACCTTTATTGAGTTGAACTTTTTATTTAAATCTTATTTTATAATGCTCTATAATTAACTATTACTTACCTAAAAAACAACTATAACGAATTGGTTTTTAATTATATTAAAAAATTATTGGAATTGATTAAATATTGATTAGGGGAGACCGGGGCTAAACCGGACACGGGGCTAAACCGGACAAGTCAAATATTTCCGAAACCGTGAAGAATTTCAAATCATGCAAATAACCTACGAACGCGCATTTTCGTAATGCATATGCTGCATGAGGTTTTAGGGACATGTCATTTTTCTTGTAATAATAGTTGCCGTTAATATATGAAAATGTGATTTTTTGAGGTTAAAGTAAAAAAAATTTTCTCATTTTTTTGGGTTTTTACCGTTAAAGTTAAAGTGCAAATATCATACTGCAATTTTTTTTAGCTCAAGGTGTACTGAG
Organism: Leptopilina drosophilae; assembly: GCA_032873175.1. Taxonomy (NCBI): domain Eukaryota; kingdom Metazoa; phylum Arthropoda; class Insecta; order Hymenoptera; family Figitidae; genus Leptopilina; species Leptopilina drosophilae. The sequence goes on along the minus strand of JAVJHS010000403.1, from coordinate 21,472 downwards.
CTTAGTAGAAAAAAGTTTAATGGAAAACATTAAGAAAAAAAAATATATTGCAGGTTAATTATTAAATGACGATGTGGGGCTGAATCGGACATCGTGGTAAAAAACAACCAAATCTTTGAATACTTGAATACTATTTATATTAAAAATCGAATTCGCAAGCGAGTTGCTACAAACAGACAAGCCTGAAAACTGTAATTCATTTTATATTATATTAATTACTCATTTTACAGTTCATATTATATTCATTGTACAGAAGTATCTGCAAATAAATAAAAGAAGAATTGATTTGACTTTTCTACAAAAAAAAAAAAAAAAACGAAAAATTTGTGTCTTATTCTTTAATTAATTAGCCGTGTCCGATTTAGCCCCATGGGGTTTCCGGTTTAGCCCCACCAATTTTCGTATTTTCGTTTTCGAGGTAGTCACCTTCGAAGCATTATATCTCCAAAGCTACTGTAGTTTTTTAAAATCCAACAAGTGCGATTTGTAGGTGAAGGTACAATCTTCAAAACGGTATATTACTCTTTAGCAAAAAATATGTTTTTGTATGAGTTTTCTGGTTTCTGAAATTTCGGTTGTGGAAACTGCCACTTTTATTGAGTTGAACTTTTTTTTTTTTAATCTAATTTTATAGTGCACAATAATTAACTATTACTTAACTTAAAAATAATAATAATGAATTGGATTTTATAAGCATTTAAATTTTTTTGAATTGTAGAAAAATAGATAATAGTAATTTAATTTCTATCGACTGTTACATTTGAAACTTCCAGTCGTGGAACCCGCCACCTTTTTTGAGTTTAATTTTTTATTTATATTTAATTTTATTGTGTATAATATTTAATTATTACTTATCATAAATAAAACGATAAAGAATTGATATTTATTCGTATTTTTTTTTCGGACTGAGGAGAAGGGAAGTTTTCCTTCTGAAAGGGAAAGACTTGGCAAACATATAACTATTTATTCCAAGTTTAAAACAAAGAAAAGCATTTTAATAATTTTTCCTACAAAAATATACAATAATTTACGTCAACCTAAAAAGGAATATATCATTATACAAAAATTTCCAAACATATTCTAGTAGGTCGACTCTTGTTTTTTAATAAATTTTATTATAATAAAAACATTTAAAAATTAATTTCTAAAACGTTTTAATTTTTTTCTAATGTGTCTCGATTTGGCCTGTGCGGTATTAAAAATCTATAAGCGGCTTTCGTTTATTGAAAAAACAGGTTATTCAGTCGGTTTTCGGTAAAAAAATACCTATATTTTTTCAAATGAATACAAGTGTCACAAATTGGCACCAACTTATTAAACTGTCACAATATGCGATAGCAGAATTAAGAAAAACAAAATGGCGGCTTCGAAATTACGCTAATTTAAAAAAAGTTAATTAATTATTCTTATGCTGTACCTGATTCTGACAAGAGCTATAAAATGTAATAGAACTTAGTGTTTATAAGTTTTTAGGGTCGTTGATTGTGAATGTAAAATTGGATTTTCAAAATTCAAAATGGCGTATCAAGTATGGTCGTTGAAAATTGAAAAAATTTTCTCCATTTGTTTGAGCTCGTTACTCGTAGTTTTTATAGTCTCTGATTATGAATATGATGTTAGATTTGAGCAATTCCATGGTAATTGATCATAGAAATTTCCTTCTAGTTTAGGGTTTGGATGAAATTGTGCTTTATTGTTCTCTTGGATACCACTAAAAAGATGGTGAAACTTTTTTTGAAAAAATATTCATAAACATAGAAGATGTACAACATTAAAATTCTTTAGCTTTTTTTCTTTGTACCGCCTAACTTTTTTTGGTTAAAGATATTGAGTTCAATTATTTTTAAAATTGTCAATAAAAAGACACACTTTCTACTAAAAAAAAATTTATGAAGAAAAAGTATTTGATGCTTTGTTAATATTAAAAAAATAATATTTTATTTTCTATTTTTGAAAAAACTCAACTTTTATTAGGGTTCCGTACCCCGGTAGGAACCCTATTAAAACGGTTACAAAAATGATCATTTACCCCCACCTCTAGCGCTCACAGTTTTTTACCTAGAAAGTTGAAAATTGGTATGCATATGTATTTTCAAAAATGGATTAAAGGAAAAATATAGCGAACACAGTTAGTATTGATCGTCCTTATGTTTTTTATCGAAAAAGTCAAAAATTTTGAAAATTTCGAAAAAAATCCATGTACCCCCCCCCCTGGCGCCTACATTTTTTTACCTGGAGAGCTGAAAATTGGCATACTTATTCGATTTTACGCATAGATTACAGGAAAAATATAGCGGAAGTGATTAGAATTTATTTTCATAGTGTTTTCATCGAAAAATTAAAATCTCTTTTTGCAAAATCGAAAATACTTTAACCCTTGCTGGTTCTATCAATTCTTAATCTAGTGGACTAGCGTTATACATTTTTGTTTATGTTTTCGTGTAGATTCCAACAAACGTACAGAAAAAATTATTGGAATTCATCTTCATATTTTTTTTTGCAAAAAACTAAAAAAAAATTTCGTTTTAAAAAAAAGTGTGTACCCCTCCCTTGGTTTTCACAATTCTTTGCCTATTGGACTGCATTTTTTTTATTTTATGTATTTTCATTTGTAGATTTCAGGAAAAAATATAGCGAACATGATTGGATTTGATCTTCAAATTTTTTTCATCAAAAAACTCTATTTTTTTAATTTCCACAAAAAATCGTATATTTTACCCTAGCGCTCTTATTTTTTAACCTAGAGAGCTGAAAATTGGTACACTTATGTATTTTTACGTGTAGTTTATGGAAAAAATATAATGGAAATGATTAGAATTTATATTCCTTACGTTTTGAGCAAAAACCTAAATTTTTTTTTCAATTTTTGATAATAATTATACATATGCTAGTTCTCTCAATCATTCTTAACCTAGTGGACTGGCGTTATACATTTTTGTTTATTTTTTTGTGTAGATTCCAACAAACATACTGAAAAAATTATTGGAATTCTTCTTCATTTTTTTTTTGCGAAAAACTAACAAAAAATTTCGTTTTTTAAAAAAAAGTGTGTACCCCCCTTGGTTTTAACAATTATTTGCCTATTGCACTGCTTTTTTTTTATTTTATGTATTTCCATTTGTAGATTTTCAAGAAAAATATAGCTAACATGATTAGATTTGATCTTCAAATTTTTTAAGCGAAAAACTCAAAGTTTTTAAAAATTTCGTCAAAAAGCGTGTTTCTTACCCTAGCAAAAAAGTTTTTTATCTCAAGAGATGAAAATTGGTACACGTTAATTGTTATTTTCACGTGTAGATTACAATAAAAAATCTTTAATGTTTCATATTTTTTAAGCCAAAAAATTTCTCAATTCAATATTTTTTAAATTATTGTTTAATCATATTTAAAAAAAATTATTTATTTTAATTTCTTTAATGTATATTTAAAAAGGCCATTCATAAATCATGTGAAGTATTTAGGGAAGCAAAAATAGACAAAATTTAACGTTTTATTACAGAAAAAATACAGCGAAAAATATTGAAGTTGATTTTTATATTTTTTTTAACAAAAAAGGAGAAATTTTAAAAAAGGGTACGGAACCCTCGGTATTAGTACGAGTTCCACTCGCACTTGTCCGGTTTTTTGGTTAATTTTGTTTGTTGTCCTAGTACATACTTACCTCTAAGTGCTGCGTGAGTTTCAAAATAGGACCTGCATAACTTTTCGAGAAATAAATAAAAATGTAAATCAAAATTCTTGCTTTACATGAAACAAACGAACATCACTAGCAAGATTTTGAAGTTGAGCCACATTCGTGTTGTATAAAATTAGTGTTTTTACTTACAGAATTAAACATTTTTATTTATTTCTTGAAAAGTTATGCAGATCCCATTTTGGAACTCACGCAGCACTTAGAGGTAAGTATGTATATATTTGACCTCAATATCTTTAACCAAAAACACGTTAGGCGGTTTCAAAGAAAAAAAGCAAAAAAATTTTAATTTTGTATATCTCCTATGTTTATGAATATTTTTCGAAATAAGTTTCACCATCTTTTTAGTGGTATCCAAGAAAACAATAAAGCACAATTTCATCCAAACCCCATACTAGAAGGAAATTTCTATGATCACTTAGCATGGAATTTCTCATTTTTAAAATACAAAATGGCGGACCCAATTTGTCCGACAAAAATTGTTTAAACTTTATTACTAAAATAACCCAAGTAGTACGCTGTATCACCTAAGTGTATCATATTGCTGTGATATTGAGAAATATTCCCTCAATATCGCCGAAATGTCACAGGGGTATTCAAATGTGGACATGATGATACTTCCTCAGTATCACAGAAATATCCCCGATAGATATCGCCATGACACTTAGGTGATACAGCGTGCTACTTGGGAAGTTACGTGAATGTATCTTAGAACTATACAGATAATCAAAGTATGTTTAAAAATGATAATCAATGCACCTGAGCCATGAGTGGAAAGTTCTATTTTAATTATATTAAAGTTAAAATTTCATAATAGTAGTCAACTGCTCATTATCTATCATCTCAAATTTTTTTATCAACAATGTCAGGTTATAAGTTTTGCAATATTGAGTCTTATGCTAGGATAGTGTTGAAACAATTTATCAGAGCTAAGCCAATTAGATTTAGACCAAAAATTGTTTCGTTCCCTATTTCTGATGGATTTTGTTTTACTCCAACGGCAAATAGGTAGTTATCATTTTACAAATTTTGAGGCGACTCAAATTGATTTAAATAATTTTTGTTGGACATATTGGATTCACCATTTTGAAAATACAATTATAGTTTCGCCGTCCCCAAAAACATATAAACACTGAGTTCTATTACATTTTAAAGGTATTGTCTGAATCGGTGCAGCATAAAAGAATTGATTAAGTTTTTCTCAAATTAGCGCCATTTTGTTTTTTTAATTTCTGCTTTCTCATATTTTGAAAACCGGTTAAAAACAGAACTTTAAACCAGGAATTCATAACCGGAAACCGGTTTCCAGTAATACTGAAAAAAATCGGTATACCGGTTTACCTCACAAGTATAGTCTTGATCTCGTAGTTACAATATTTTCTTCACACTTATTCTGTGATTTGTTAGCTATTATAAATTCTCGTCTTTACAAGATCGTTTGTTTTATTTTGTTCGAAAATCATTCACAATTTCTATCTCATTACTTGACACTTCTAAAGGATATAATTTTTGTTTCGGTATTTTTAAATCACTTTTTTGATTATAATACAAATACTTTATTTTTATCACCGCAACCTATAATTGAATCCATTACGCGTGTAAGAGACCAGTCATTCTGTTTTGCACTATCGTTCCCGATTAAAACAACATCCCTAATTTTTATTTCTCGTGTTTCTTTTTTTTGAACTTTTTAGCAGCAGTTGACCGAAATCTCGCTCTAAGATCAGTAAAGATTTTTTGTCTATATTTTATATTTTTATTTATTTTCGTGTTACATGACATGTCCAGATCTGGTACACTACTTACTTTAATTTGTTAGATAAACGTTGAGCGTGTCAGGGGTTTTAGATTATCTGAAACCTCTGAAATGTTAGTAAGCGGTCGAAAATTGACTATCGCTTACGCGTCGCATAACGTTGTCATCATACTTTTATATGTCAAGCTAGATCTATCTAATACTTTTCGCAAAATTAATTTTAAAACACCAATCACTCTGGCGGTGGGTTAACTACCTACTCAATTTTTTGTGTCGAACTAGGTTTAGTTATTTTTTCCTAGTCTAATTCACTCAATGCATTGACCATTCCTTTGAAGTTTGTAACATTGTAAACCCTTTAATAATCGTATTTCTGCTCTTTTTAATCCACTTTTAGATAATTGTCTATCTAGTTGTTGAATAATCGTCCCTTGACTTTAATTATTCGATTTTCTTGCTTTGACTTTTGCCCTACAATTTTCTAAGAATCATAAACTCTACGCAATAAAACGCACCAGTTACGTATAAGATTCGAAACGAGTAGTGAAATCAAATACTTCCAGATATAAATTTGCTACATGTATTAAATATGTATTAATTTACCATATGTATCACATATTTATTAATTTACCATATATACCAGTTTTTTCATTTCACATCTTATCTCTTCTTCGTCAATTTTTTCTCGAAATACCGGCCATTCACCGCTTCGTTTGTATAACCATTTTGGACCATGCTACCACCTGGCTTTTAATAACACAGGCACACAAAAAAAAGTTGTCTGTTTTTTGAACCAGGCCATACATATCTTATAGTAATTTTGTCCGCTAAAAACGAGTCTGAAGTCAGAATTGCTCCATCACCCTCAGTTTTTTTTTAAATCGACAAAACTACCCTTAAATTCAAATTTTAGAGTAAAAAAATTGAATAACAGATTTTTCTCCAAAACAAAACGATAAATTTATCTACTTTGCTACAACAACTCAGAAACAATGTCAACATTGCTTAAACACCCTTTGTTTTTTATTAAATCGAAAAAACTACCCTTAAAATGTGAAAATTCAAAATTATAGGGGAGAGTGGGACAAACCGGACCCCCTAACGGTTTTTCGACTCTTGTGACTAAACGAATCAACCAATTTCATTTTTTGAGGGCTTGTTTGAAAGATCATTTAATTGCGCAACTTTTTCCCAGAGACACCTATACTTTATCTTTTATTGTTTAGTTTCTGTGTTAACTTTAAAAATTGTTGCAAACAGTCCGGTTTGCCCCACCCCCTGGGGTAAACCGGACCGTTTGGTTTTTTATTTATAATATTTCATTTACATAATCTACAATAATAAAAAAACATAAAGAATCATGCAAACAATGGTTTTAGTAATGAAAAAAATAATTTGGGATTGAATTTTAATTAAATAAATATTTTTTTAAATAAAAGAATAAAAATTTTTGTCATTATCAAAGAAACAATATTAAAGGGTACAATTCTCATTGGAAGACAATTATTTTTCATTATAAGTAAATATTTTAATGAAAGAAACATTTTATTTAAAAATAATTTCTATGAAACTTTAATTCAATGGAAACATCCTATGGCCGGTTTGCCCCACCAAAACGGTCCGGTTTGCCCCACAGGCTCATTTTGAGAACAAATGTTCGTCAAAAAGAAACGCTTTGCAAATTTATCAAAGTTTTTTGGTGGTAAATATTCCTGAGGTGTGTACCTTCAAAACCCAAGACCTCATTTTTGGAAATATTACACGATTTCTTCAGAATTCCCTTAAGAAAAAAATTGAAAAAGTGTAGAAAAAAACTAAAAAAAAACTTTTGCTACCAGCGTTGCACAAACAAAAGTAAAAAATGTCAAATTGAAAAAATAAGCTATACTACACAAGGTTGTTTCAAATTTCTAAATAGCACTTTTGCCAATTTCGCCATTTCGGAAATATTGAGGGGGGTCCGGTTTACCCAACGGTCCGGTTTGCCCCACTCTCCCCTAATATAATATCCCACATAGGTTTTCAAAACAATAAAATAAATTTATGTACTTCTCTTTCAAAATTTCAAAAGCAATATCAAAATTACTTTATCACCCCCTGTGTTTTTAAATTGAAAAAACCACCCCTAATATGTAAAAATTCAAAATGTATAATAAAAAAATTAAAAACCACATTGTTTTTCAAAATAGAACAATAAATTTATGTACATCATTTTCAACAATTTAAAAGCAATGTCAAAATGACTCCATCCCTGTCTGTTTTTTTAATTTGAAAAACCTACCCTTAAATTCACAAAATAAAACTTTAAAGTAAAAAAATTAAAAACCACATTGTTTTTTAAAATAGAATAATAAATTTATGTACTTCTTTTTTAACAACTCAAAAGCATTATCAAAATTGCTTCATCACCCTTTGTTTTTTTAAATTAAAATAACTACCCCTAATATGTACACAGAAAGAAAAATATATATTAAATTTTGTAAAAGTATTTTACAATTTGGGGAAAAAAGTGCAACAAACCTATATTTTGATATAAAAATATTAAACTTTAAAAAAGATTATATCGAATTTAGTATAATTATATCATATATGAAGAATTTAAATTCAATTTTAAATATTTTAATATAACTTTACTAAATTCTACATATACTTTCTTAAAAGTTTAGTATTTTTTATATCAAAATTTCGGTTTGTTGCACTCTTTCCCCAAATTGTAAAATACTTTTACAAAATTTATTGTATATTTTCTTTCAGTGTACATATTAGGGGTAGTTATTTTAATTTAAAAAAACAGAAGGTGACGAAGATATTTTGACATTGTTTTTTGAGTTGTCGAAAGAGAAGTACATAAATTTATTGTTCTATTTTGAAAAACAATGTGGTTTTTAAGTTTTTTACTTTAAACTTTATTTTGTGAATTTAAGGGTTGGCTTTTCAATTTAAAAAAAAGAGGGTGATGGAGCAATTTTGACATTGTCTTTGAGTTGTCGAAAGAAAAGTACATAAATTTATTGTTCGATTTTAAAAAACAATGTGGTTTTTCATTTTTTTAGTTTGTAAATTTAATGGTAGGTTTTTTAAATTAAAAAAAACAAAGGGTGATAGAGCAATTTTTAATATGCTTTTGAGATGTTACGAGAGAAATACATAAATTTATTGTTCTATTTTAAAAAACAATGTGGTTTTTCATTTTTTTAGTTTGTAAATTTAATGGTAGGTTTTTTAAATTAAAAAAAACAAAGGGTGATAGAGCAATTTTTAATATGCTTTTGAGATGTTACGAGAGAAATACATAAATTTATTGTTCTATTTTAAAAAACAATGTGGTTCTTAATTTTTTTACTTTAAAGTTTTATTTTGTGAATTTAAGGGTAGGTTTTTGAAATAACAAAAACAGAGAGGGATGGAGTCATTTTGACATTGCTTTTGAGATGTTAAGAGAGAAATACATAAATTTATTGTTCTATTTTGAAAAACAATGTGGTTTTTAATTTTTTTACTTTAAAGTTTTATTTTGTGAATTAAAGGGTAGGTTTTTCAAATAAAAAAAACAGAGAGGGATGGAGTCATTTTGACATTGCTCTAAGTTGTTGAAAGCGATGTACATAAATTTATTGTTCTATTTTAAATAACAATGTGGGTTTTTAATTTTTTTTATTATACATTTTGAATTTTTACATATTAGAGGTGGTTTTTTCAATTTAAAAACACAGGGGGTGATAAAGTAATTTTGATATTGCTTTTAAAATTTTGAAAGTGAAGCACATACATTTATTTCCAAGCAGCACGTAAGCTCATAGTGACATCACTGTAATATTAAACTGGATATTCGTAATCTCAACTGTAATATTACAGTGATCTTACTGGGATATCAAAATGTCCGCCTGGAGGTAGTATTACGTTGTATTATTAACGTAATATTACATGGGAATATTAAGGTAATATTAAACTGTAATATTAACGTAATGTTAATATAATATACAGATAACATTAAAATAATTTTATATTTTAGAAAAAAACATTTCACCAATTCTGGACTCGAACCCATGAACCTTGTGTTCAGTAAGCTAGAGTCTTACCAGTGAGCTACTGTTACTTGTAGTGTATTAAGATTTTCGAAGAAATAAAATCTTTGTAAGTTTTTTTTAAAGTTCTTCAAATTCAATATACATATTTAATACACTACAAGTAACAGTAGCTCACTGGTAAGACTCTAGCTTACTGAACACAAGGTTCATGGGTTCGAGTCCAGACTTGGTGAAATGTTTTTTCTAAAATATAAAATTATTTTAATTTTATCAGTATATTATATTAACATTACGTTAATATTACAGTGTAATATTACCTTAATATTACAGTGTAATATTACCTTAATATTACAGTGTAATATTACCTTAATATTACAGTGTAATATTACCTTAATATTCCCATGTAATATTACCTTAACAATACAACGTAATGCTACCTCCAGGCGGACATTTTGATATCCCAGTAAGATCACTGTAATCTTACAGTTGAGATTACGAATATCCAGTTTAATATTACAGTGATGTCACTATGAACATACGTGCTGTTTGGGTTTTGTTGTTTTGAAAACCAATGTGGGTTTTTATATTATAATTTTGAATTTTTACATTTTAAGGGTAGTTTTTTCGATTTTATCAAAAACAAAGGGTGTTTAAGCAATGTTGACATTGTTTCTGAGTTGTTGCAGCAAAAGTAGATAAATTTATTGTTTTGTTTTGAAGAAAAAACTGTTATTCAATTTTTTTTTACTCTAAATTTTGATGGAGCAATTCTGACTTCAGATTCGTTTTCAGCGGCCAAAATTACCATAAGATATGTATGTCTGGTTCAAAAAACAGACAACTTTTTTTGTGTGCCTGTGTAATTGTACGTTTACTGTATCGATATACTGCGCCTTCGTGAAAACCATCGCAGCATATGCCAAACAGCTAGTATCGCTAATCATGTGAAGGCCCAAAATTCCCTTGTTCGTTTTTCGAAGTATTTCTATATTTTTTAATAACGAAAGTTCTTTCAACCAAGAACTAAATATATCGCTTTGTTTACCTTTGATCACGGTATCCTAATCAATTTTTCTAACCATAGTTCTTGTAATAACAATTTGGGTAACATGGTCACTGGGTAGGAGAATGCAATAGAGCCAAAAATTCTAAGTGATGCTAACAACATCGCTTTTTTGTGGTATCTTCTGAACTTTTTACAGGCACAAGTTTGATTAATTAAAATAACATCCCTTCTTTTATTTGATAAGAAACCTAACACTAAAAGAGTTTTATTTCCAGAAAAATCAATCGTATTTTTCCAACCTTGCAATCAAATTTTCCGATTTCGATAATGGCCCTTGTATCTCTCTCTCTGAGATGACACGACATTTGTGACGCAATTGTCAACATAAAAGGCATTTGATAACAGCTGCCAGCAAGAAGGGACTACATATCAAGCACATAACACTATGTGTAGTCAAAAAAATTTAATGACTTGTCACGACACATATTTAGAATTATTGGGATTAAAAAAAAATCAATAATGGTCTTTTATTTTCCTTTACCTATTCAGAATTAATAAGTTTAATAAATGTCGATAATAATATATAAAATTTCTTTGCCTGTCATACATGAGAGATCCGGTCGTGAAAACTACCACCTTTCTTTAGTTTAAATTTCTATTTAAATCAAATTTTGTAGTGTGTAATATTTAATTATTACTTGTCTTAAAAACAAACGATAGCGAAATGGATTTTATGAATATTGAGATTTTTTAAGATTAGAGAAATATTGATAGTGGTATTCTATTTTTCTTTGCCTGTCACATATGAGAGTTCCGGTCGTGGAACCTGCCACCTTACTTTAGTCCAACTTTTTCTTTATATCAATTTTTGCAGTGTATAATAAATAATTATTACTTAACTAAAAAAAGGTTAAAAAATTAGTTTTTAATAATATTTAGAATTGTTGGCATTACAGAAATATTTATTATAATATTCTCATTTGCTTTGTCTGTCACATATGAGAGTTTCCGGTCGTGGAATCTACCACCTTACTTGAGTTTTCATTTCTATTTAAATTTAATTTTGTAGTATATAATAATTAATTGTAACTTAACTAAAAAGCAACGATAACGAATTGGATTTAATTAATATTGAGATTTTTTAAGATTAGAGAAATATTGATAGTGGTATTCTATTTTTCTTTGCCTGTCACATATGAGAGTTCCGGTCGTGGAATCTACCACCTTACTTTAGTCCAATTTCCTTTTTAAATCAATTTTTGCAGTGTATAATAATTAATTATTTCTTAACTAAAAAGTGGTTAAAGAATAAGTTTTTATTAATATTTTGAATTGTTGGAATCAAAGAAATATTGATAGTGGTATTCTATTTTTCTTTGCCTGTCACATATGAGAGTTCCGGTCGTGAAAACTGCCACCTTACTTTAGTCCAATTTCCTCTTTAAATTAATTTTTGCAGTGTATAATAATTAATTATTACTTCACTAAAAAAAGGTTAAAGAATGAGTTTTTAATAATATTGTGAATTGTTGAAATCAAAGAAATATCGATAGTGGTAATATATTTTCCTTTGCCTGTCACATATGAGAGTTCCGGTCGTGGAAACTGCCACCTTACTTTAGTCCAATTTTCTCTTTAAATCATTTTTTGCAGTGTATAATAATTAATTATTAGTTAACTAAAAAAAGGTTAAAGAATTGGTTCTTAATAATATTTTGAATTTTTGGGATTACAGAAATATTTATTATAATATTCTAATTTGCTTTGTGTGTCACATATGACAGTTCCGGTCGTGGAATCTACCACCTTACTTGAGTTTTAATTTCTATTATAATTTAATTTTGTAGTGTGTAATATTTAATTATTTCTTGCCTTAAAAACAACGATAGGGAAATAGATTTTATTAATATTGAGAATTTTTAAGATTAAAGAAATATTAATAGTGGTATTCTATTTTTCTTTGCCTGTCACATATGAGAGTTCCGGTCGTGGAAACTGCCACCTTACTTTAGTCCAATTTTCTCTTTAAATCATTTTTTGCAGTGTATAATAATTAATTATTAGTTAACTAAAAAAAGGTTAAAGAATTGGTTCTTAATAATATTTTGAATTTTTGGGATTACAGAAATAATTATTATAATATTCTAATTTGCTTTGTGTGTCACATATCAGAGTTCCGGTCGTGAAATCTACCACTTTACTTGAGTTTTAATTTCTATTTAAATTAATTTTGTAGTGTGTAATATTTAATTATTACTTGCCTTAAAAACAACGATAGCGAAATAGATTTTATTAATATTGAAAATCTTTAACATTAAAGAAATATTGATAGTGGTATTCTATTTTTCTTTGTCTGTCACATATGAGAGTTCCGGTCGTGGAAACTGCCACCTTACTTTAGTCCAATTTTCCCTTTAAATCATTTTTGCAGTGTATAATATTTAATTATTAGTTAACTAAAAAAAGGTTAAAGAATTGGTTCTTAATAATATTTTGAATTTTTGGGATTACAGAAATATTTATTATAATATTCTAATTTGCTTTGTGTGTCACATATGACAGTTCCGGTCGTGGAATCTACCACCTTACTTGAGTTTTCATTTCTATTTAAATTTAATTTTGTAGTGTGTAATATTTACTTATTACTTGCCTTAAAAACAACGATAGCGAAATAGATTTTATTAATATTGAGAATTTTTAAAATTAAAGAAATATTAATAGTGGTATTCTATTTTTCTTTGCCTGTCACATATGAGAGTTCCGGTCGTGGAAACTGCCACCTTACTTTAGTCCAATTTCCTCTTTAAATTAATTTTTGCAGTGTATAATAATTAATTATTACTTCACTAAAAAAAGGTTAAAGAATGAGTTTTTAATAATATTTAGAATTGTTGGCATTACAGAAATATTTATTATAATATTCTCATTTGCTTTGCCTGTCACATATGAGAGTTCCGGTCGTGGAATCTACCACCTTACTTGAGTTTTCATTTCTATTTAAATTTAATTTTGTAGTGTGTAATATTTAATTATTACTTGCCTTAAAAACAACGATAGCGAAATAGATTTTATTAATATTGAGAATTTTTAAGATTAAAGAAATATTCATAGTGGTATTCTATTTTTCTTTGCCTGTCACATATGAGAGTTCCGGTCGTGGAATCTACCACCTTACTTTAGTCCAATTTCCTTTTTAAATCAATTTTTGCAGTGTATAATAATTAATTATTTCTTAACTAAAAAGTGGTTAAAGAATAAGTTTTTATTAATATTTTGAATTGTTGGAATCAAAGAAATATTGATAGTGGTATTCTATTTTTCTTTGCCTGTCACATATGAGAGTTCCGGTCGTGAAAACTGCCACCTTACATTAGTCCAATTTCCTCTTTAAATTAATTTTTGCAGTGTATAATAATTAATTATTACTTCACTAAAAAAAGGTTAAAGAATGAGTTTTTATTAATATTTTGAATTGTTGAATGAAATCAATTGAAATATCGATAGTGGTAATATATTTTCCTTTGCCTGTCACATATGAGAGTTCCGGTCGTGGAAACTGCCACCTTAATTTAGTCCAATTTTCTCTTTAAATCATTTTTGCAGTGTATAATAATTAATTATTAGTTAACTGAAAAAAGGTTAAAGAATTGGTTCTTAATAATATTTTGAATTTTTGGGATTACAGAAATATTTATTATAATATTCTAATTTGCTTTGTGTGTCACATATGACAGTTCCGGTCGTGGAATCTACCACCTTACTTGAGTTTTCATTTCTATTTAAATTTTAATTTTGTAGTGTGTAATATTTAATTATTACTTGCCTTAAAAACAACGATAGCGAAATAGATTTTATTAATATTGAGAATTTTTAAGATTAAAGAAATATTCATAGTGGTATTCTATTTTTCTTTGCCTGTCACATATGAGAGTTCCGGTCGTGGAAACTGCCACCTTACTTTAGTCCAATTTCCTCTTTAAATTAATTTTTGCAGTGTATAATAATTAATTATTACTTCACTAAAAAAAGGTTAAAGAATAAGTTTTTAATAATATTTAGAATTGTTGGCATTACAGAAATATTTATTATAATATTCTCATTTGCTTTGCCTGTCACATATGAAAGTTCCGGTCGTGGAATCTACCACCTTACTTCAGTTTTCATTTCTATTTAAATTTAATTTTGTAGTGTGTAATATTTAATTATTACTTGCCTTAAAAACAACGATAGCGAAATAGATTTTATTAATATTGAGAATTTTTAAGATTAAAGAAATATTGATAGTGGTATTCTATTTTTCTTTGCCTTTCACATATGAGAGTTCCGGTCGTGGAAACTGCCACCTTACTTTAGTCTAATTTCCTCTTTAAATTAATTTTTGCAGTGTATAATAATTAATTATTACTTCACTAAAAAAATGTTAAAGAATGAGTTATTAATATTTTGAATTGTTGGAATCAAAGAAATATCGATAGTGGTAATATATTTTCCTTTGCCTGTCACATATGAGAGTTCCGGTCGTGGAAACTGCCACCTTAATTTAGTCCAATTTTCTCTTTAAATCATTTTTGCAGTGTATAATAATTAATTATTAGTTAACTGAAAAAAGGTTAAAGAATTGGTTCTTAATAATATTTTGAATTTTTGGGATTACAGAAATATTTATTATAATATTCTAATTTGCTTTGTGTGTCACATATGACAGTTCCGGTCGTGGAATCTACCACCTTACTTGAGTTTTCATTTCTATTTAAATTTAATTTTGTAGTGTGTAATATTTAATTATTACTTGCCTTAAAAACAACGATAGCGAAATAGATTTTATTAATATTGAGAATTTTTAAGATTAAAGAAATATTCATAGTGGTATTCTATTTTTCTTTGCCTGTCACATATGAGAGTTCCGGTCGTGGAAACTGCCACCTTACTTTAGTCCAATTTCCTCTTTAAATTAATTTTTGCAGTGTATAATAATTAATTATTACTTCACTAAAAAAAGGTTAAAGAATAAGTTTTTAATAATATTTAGAATTGTTGGCATTACAGAAATATTTATTATAATATTCTCATTTGCTTTGCCTGTCACATATGAAAGTTCCGGTCGTGGAATCTACCACCTTACTTGAGTTTTCATTTCTATTTAAATTTAATTTTGTAGTGTGTAATATTTAATTATTACTTGCCTTAAAAACAACGATAGCGAAATAGATTTTATTAATATTGAGAATTTTTAAGATTAAAGAAATATTGATAGTGGTATTCTATTTTTCTTTGCCTTTCACATATGAGAGTTCCGGTCGTGGAAACTGCCACCTTACTTTAGTCTAATTTCCTCTTTAAATTAATTTTTGCAGTGTATAATAATTAATTATTACTTCACTAAAAAAATGTTTAAAGAATGAGTTATTAATATTTTGAATTGTTTGAATCAAAGAAATATCGATAGTGGTAATATATTTTCCTTTGCCTGTCACATATGAGAGTTCCGGTCGTGGAAACTGACACCTTACTTTAGTACAATTTTCTCTTTAAATCATTTTTTTGCAGTGTATAATAATTAATTATTAGTTAACTAAAAAAAGGTTAAAGAATTGGTTCTTAATAATATTTTGAATTTTTGGGATTACAGAAATATTTATTATAATATTCTAATTTGCTTTGTGTGTCACATATGACAGTTCCGGTCGTGGAATCTACCACCTTACTTGAGTTATAATTTCTATTATAATTTAATTTTGTAGTGTGTAATATTTAATTATTACTTGCCTTAAAAACAACGATAGCGAAATAGATTTTATTAATATTGAAAATTTTTAAGATTAAAGAAATATTGATAGTGGTATTCTATTTTTCTTTGCCTGTCACATATGAGAGTTCCGGTCGTGGAACCTGCCACCTTACTTTAGTCCAATTTTTTCTTTGTATCAATTTTTGCAATGTATAATAAATAATTATTACTTAACTAAAAAAAGGTTAAAGAATTAGTTTTTAATAATATTATGAATTGTTGGGATTACAGAAATATTTATTATAATATTCTAATTTGCATTGTGTGTCACATATGAGAGTTCCGGTCGTGGAAACTGACACCTTACTTTAGTCCAATTTTTTATTTAAATCAATTTTTGCAGGGTATAATAATTAATTATTACTTCACTAAAAAAAGGTTAAAGAATGAGTTTTTAATAATATTTAGAATTGTTGGCATTACAGAAATATTTATTATAATATTCTCATTTGCTTTGCCTGTCACATATGAGAGTTCCGGTCGTGGAATCTACCACCTTACTTGAGTTTTCATTTCTATTTAAATTTAATTTTGTAGTGTGTAATATTTAATTATTACTTGCCTTAAAAACAACGATAGCGAAATAGATTTTATTAATATTGAGAATTTTTAAGATTAAAGAAATATTCATAGTGGTATTCTATTTTTCTTTGCCTGTCACATATGAGAGTTCCGGTCGTGGAATCTACCACCTTACTTTAGTCCAATTTCCTTTTTAAATCAATTTTTGCAGTGTATAATAATTAATTATTTCTTAACTAAAAAAAGGTTAAAGAATGAGTTTTTAATAATATTTTAAATTGTTGGAATCAAAAAAAGATCGATAGTGGTAATATATTTTCCTTTGCCTGTCACATATAAGAGTTCCGGTCGTGGAACCTGCCACCTTACTTTAGTCCAATTTACTCTTTAAATAGATATTTGCAGGGTATAATAATTAAATATTTATTAACTAAAAAGTAGTGGTTAAAGAATAAGTTTTTATTAATATTTTTGAATTGTTGGAATCAAAGAAATATTGATAGTGGTATTCTATTTTTCTTTGCCTGTCACATATGAGACTTCCGGTCGTGAAAACTGCCACCTTACTTTAGTCCAATTTCCTCTTTAAATTAATTTTTGCAGTGTATAATAATTAATTATTACTTCACTAAAAAAAGGTTAAAGAATGAGTTTTTAATAATATTGTGAATTGTTGAAATCAAAGAAATATCGATAGTGGTAATATATTTTCCTTTGCCTGTCACATATGAGAGTTCCGGTCGTGGAAACTGCCACCTTACTTTAGTCCAATTTTCTCTTTAAATCATTTTTGCAGTGTATAATAATTAATTATTAGTTAACTAAAAAAAGGTTAAAGAATTGGTTCTTAATAATATTTTGAATTTTTGGGATTACAGAAATATTTATTATAATATTCTAATTTGCTTTGTGTGTCACATATGACAGTTCCGGTCGTGGAATCTACCACCTTACTTGAGTTTTCATTTCTATTTAAATTTAATTTTGTAGTGTGTAATATTTAATTATTACTTGCCTTAAAAACAACGATAGCGAAATAGATTTTATTAATATTGAGAATTTTTAAGATTAAAGAAATATTCATAGTGGTATTCTATTTTTCTTTGCCTGTCACATATGAGAGTTCCGGTCGTGGAAACTGCCACCTTACTTTAGTCCAATTTCCTCTTTAAATTAATTTTTGCAGTGTATAATAATTAATTATTACTTCACTAAAAAAAGGTTAAAGAATGAGTTTTTAATAATATTTAGAATTGTTGGCATTACAGAAATATTTATTATAATATTCTCATTTGCTTTGCCTGTCACATATGAGAGTTCCGGTCGTGGAATCTACCACCTTACTTGAGTTTTCATTTCTATTTAAATATAATTTTGTAGTGTGTAATATTTAATTATTACTTGCCTTAAAAACAACGATAGCGAAATAGATTTTATTAATATTGAGAATTTTTAAGATTAAAGAAATATTGATAGTGGTATTCTATTTTTCTTTGCCTGTCACATATGAGAGTTCCGGTCGTGGAAACTGCCACCTTACTTTAGTCTAAGTTCCTCTTTAAATTAATTTTTGCAGTGTATAATAATTAATTATTACTTCACTAAAAAAATGTTAAAGAATGAGTTTTTAATATTTTGAATTGTTGGAATCAAAGAAATATCGATAGTGGTATTCTATTTTTCTTTGCCTGTCACATATGAGAGTTCCGGTCGTGGAACCTGCCACCTTACTTTAGTCCAATTTTTTCTTTGTATCAATTTTTGCAATGTATAATAAATAATTATTACTTAACTAAAAAAAGGTTAAAGAATTAGTTTTTAATAATATTATGAATTGTTGGGATTACAGAAATATTTATTATAATATTCTAATTTGCATTGTGTGTCACATATGAGAGTTCCGGTCGTGGAAACTGACACCTTACTTTAGTCCAATTTTTTCTTTAAATCAATTTTTGCAGGGTATAATAATTAATTATTACTTCACTAAAAAAAGGTTAAAGAATGAGTTTTTAATAATATTTAGAATTGTTGGCATTACAGAAATATTTATTATAATATTCTCATTTGCTTTGCCTGTCACATATGAGAGTTCCGGTCGTGGAATCTACCACCTTACTTGAGTTTTCATTTCTATTTAAATTTAATTTTGTAGTGTGTAATATTTAATTATTACTTGCCTTAAAAACAACGATAGCGAAATAGATTTTATTAATATTGAGAATTTTTAAGATTAAAGAAATATTCATAGTGGTATTCTATTTTTCTTTGCCTGTCACATATGAGAGTTCCGGTCGTGGAATCTACCACCTTACTTTAGTCCAATTTCCTTTTTAAATCAATTTTTGCAGTGTATAATAATTAATTATTTCTTAACTAAAAAAAGGTTAAAGAATGAGTTTTTAATAATATTTTAAATTGTTGGAATCAAAGAAAGATCGATAGTGGTAATATATTTTCCTTTGCCTGTCACATATAAGAGTTCCGGTCGTGGAACCTGCCACCTTACTTTAGTCCAATTTTCTCTTTAAATTAATTTTTGCAGTATATAATAATTAATTATTAGTTAATTTAAAAAAAGGTTAAAGAATTGGTTCTTAATAATATTTTGAATTTTTGGGATTACAGAAATATTTATTATAATATTATAACTTGCTTTTGCGTGTCACATATGAGAGTTCCGGTCGTGGAATCTACCTCTTTACTTGAGTTTTAATTTCTATTTAAATTAATTTTGTACTGTGTAATATTTAATTATTACTTGCCTTAAAAACACCGATAGCGAAATTGATTTTTTTTAATATTGAGAATTTTTGAGATTAATGAAGTATTGATAGTGGTATTCTATTTTTCTTTGCCTGTTACATATGAAAGTTTTGGTCGTGGAACCTGCCACCTTACTTTAGTTCAAGTTTCAATTTAAAAAAATTTTAAAGTGTATAAAAATTAATTCATTACTTAACTAAAAAGCAACGATAACGAAATTGTTTTTATTAATATTCAGAATTGTTAGATTATCAAAATATAGATAATCGTATTCTATTATCTTTTTTCTGGCACATGTGAGAGTTCTGGTCGTGGAACCTACCATCTTACGTCAGTTCAAGTGTCAATTGAAATCTGATTTTATGGTATATAGTAATTAATTATTACTTGACTTAAAAACTAACTAGTATAAATTTGCTATATTTTCATTTATAATTGTTGGGTTTAAAAAGAATTTGTCTTAATATAAATTACTCATGTTTAAACATTATCAGATTGAAAGTATTAAATAAATGTTATCTGCATTTCTTGTGGATTTAAAATACTATTTTACCAGATGTAACACATGTTAGTTGCACGTTAGATATATTTTTTTTGTTCTTTAATAGTTCTTCTTTATATACATATTTATTGTGCAATCATTTGATATAATTATTTTTAATATTGTTTTTTCTAACATCAGGGCGTTTCTCTGACGTAGGATATCAACAAAATTTTCCGCGACCGGGGCGTTTCATTTATATAAATTTTGTGATTTTTCCGCGACCGGGGCGTTTTTTCGGTTTTT
The DNA here is from genome assembly GCA_032873175.1 of Leptopilina drosophilae. NCBI lineage: Eukaryota > Metazoa > Arthropoda > Insecta > Hymenoptera > Figitidae > Leptopilina > Leptopilina drosophilae. The sequence continues at coordinate 1,125 of JAVJHS010000403.1, read as the reverse complement.
ATGTTTTTGGGAGGGGGTAAGCGCGTAGGGGAATAGTGCGGGCACTGTCGGACTTGGAAACTGCCCTTGTATGAAAGAACTTTATTTTTGTTAAAATTAATTAACAAATTACATTTTCTTTTGCATATATAGGTTATGGGACACTATTTGCACACTTTAAGAATATAAAAAGTGCCGGTTGTGGAAACTGCCATTACATCTATATATATATATATATATATATATATATATATATATATATATTATATATATATATATATATATATATATATATAATATATATATATATATATATATATATACATATAAAAACGAAACACAAAAAAAAGGAAATTTTTTTTTAGGAATACAATACATAAGATTAAAAATAAAAAAACTAAGTAATCTTAAGTAAACTAACACAATTCAATAATAATATTAGATATACTATTACACATATTTAAAATAATAAACATATAATTTTACATTTTTTTAGTTTATTTTAAGATACAAATAAATTTAAAAAAACACAAAAAAATATGGGAAAAAGGGTACATAAAATTTTTTTTAAATGAAACATAAAAATACAATAATAAATCACACAACATAATTCAAAATATACTCACCAAATTGCCCTCACAAGCATAAAACCCCTCGAAATACAATAACGAAGAGAAGCCCTTGTAATGTAAAAATATACTTCTTTAATACAAAAAAGAGGAACCGTCACGGAATAACCAATTACCTAAAAAAAAGCCATGGTTAATAAAAAATATAGAAAACTGAAAACAATTATCAAAAATATACTTACAAAATTAAATAACAAATTGAGAATCATTGTATAAATCCTCAATAAACCAGGAAAATAACAAAAGAAACACAAGCTTTTTCCTCTCCAAGAATAACTAATTACCTAAAAAAGAACCATAGTTAACAATTAAAATATGAAAACATAAGATTAAAATAATACTTACTAGGAAAATAAAACATAATGACAGACACAAGCAGCAACAGCAAAACCTATAAAAAAGAACACAACATAAAAAAATCAACTACAATACACTTCAATAATAGAGAAAATTATAATTTTTGTTACCTCATCCAAATGGAATACCAGAAAAATATAAACCTTTAAAAAAACACCTG
>JAVJHS010000402.1:0-42000 GCA_032873175.1 Leptopilina drosophilae | reverse complement strand
GTCTCCTCGCCTCTCACAAACAATGTTAATTTAAAAAAACAAGTAATTAAAAACTTTGGGGTGCTATTTGGCGTGAGTCCCCTCGCCGCCCACAAACAATGTTAATTTAAAAAAACAAGCAGTTAAAAACTTCTGGGTGCTTTTTGGTGTGAGTCTCCTCGCCTCTCACAAACAAGGGTAATATATAAAAGCCAGCAGTTAAAAACTTCGGGGTGCTTTTTGGTGTAAGTCTCCTCGCCTCTCACAAACAATGTTAATTTAAAAAAACAAGTAATTAAAAACTTTGGGGTGCTATTTGGCGTGAGTCCCCTCGCCTCTCACAAACAAGGGTAATATATAAAAGCAAGCAGTTAAAAACTGCGGGGTGCTTTTTGGTGTGAGTCCCCTCGCATCTCACAAACAAGGGTAATATATAAAAATAAGTAATTAAAAACTTCGGGGTGCTTATTGCTGTGAGTCCCCTCGCCTCTCACAAACAAGGGTAATATATAAAAGCCAGCAGTTAAAAACTTCGGGGTGCTTTTTGGTGTAAGTCTCCTCGCCTCTCACAAACAAGGGTAACATTTAAAAAAAAGAAATTAAAAACTTTCGAATGCTTTTTGGTGTGAGTCCCCTCGCCTCTCACAATTAAGGATAATATATAAAAGCCAGCAGTTAAAAACTTCAGGGTGCTTTTTAGTGTGAGTCTCCTCGCCTCTCACAAAGAAGGGTAACATTTAAAAATAAGAAATTAAAAATTTCGGGGTGCTTATTGCTGTGAGTCCCCTTGCCTCTCACAAACAAGGGTAATATGTAAAAACAAGTAATTAAAAACTTCGGGGTGATTTTTGGTGTGAGTCCCCTCGCCTCTCACAAACAAGGGTAATATATAAAAACAAGTAATTAAAAACTTCGGGGTGCTTTTTGGTGTGAGTCCCCTCGCCTCTTACAAACAAGGGTAATATACAAAAGCAAGCAGTTAAAAACTTCGGGGTGCTTTTTGGTGTGAGTCCTCTCGCCTCTCACAAACAAGGGTAATATATAAAAACAAGTAATTAAAAACATCGGGGTGCTTTTTGGTGTGAGTCCCCTCGCCTCTCACAAAGAAGGGTAACATTTAAAAATAAGAAATTAAAAATTTCGGGGTGCTTATTGCTGTGAGTCCCCTTGCCTCTCACAAACAAGGGTAATATATAAAAACAAGTAATTAAAAACTTCGGGGTGCTTTTTGGTGTGAGTCCCCTCGCCTCTAACAAAGAAGGGTAACATTTAAAAATAAGAAATTAAAAATTTCAGGGTGCTTTTTGGTGAGTCCCCTCGCCTCTTACAAACAAGGGTAATATACAAAAGCAAGCAGTTAAAAACTGCGGGGTGCTTTTTGGTGCAAGTCCCCTCGCCTCTAACCAAGAAGGGTAACATTTAAAAATAAGAAATTAAAAATTTCGGGGTGCTTATTGCTGTGAGTCCCCTTGCCTCTCACAAACAAGGGTAATATGTAAAAACAAGTAATTAAAAACTTCGGGGTGCTTTTTGGTGTGAGTCCCCTCGCCTCTCACAAACAAGGGTAATATATAAAAACAAGTAATTAAAAACTTCGGGGTGCTTTTTGGTGTGAGTCCCCTCGCCTCTAACAAAGAAGGGTAACATTTAAAAATAAGAAATTAAAAATTTCAGGGTGCTTTTTGGTGTGAGTCCCCTCGCCTCTTACATACAAGGGTAATATTCAAAAGCAAGCAGTTAAAAACTTCGGGGTGCTTTTTGGTGAGAGTCCCCTCGCCTCTCACAAACAAGGGTAATATATAAAAACAAGTAATTAAAAACATCGGGGTGCTTTTTGGTGTGAGTCCCCTCGCCTCTCACAAAGAAGGGTAACATTTAAAAATAAGAAATTAAAAATTTCGGGGTGCTTATTGCTGTGAGTCCCCTTGCCTCTCACAAACAAGGGTAATATATAAAAACAAGTAATTAAAAACTTCGGGGTGCTTTTTGGTGTGAGTCCCCTCGCCTCTAACAAAGAAGGGTAACATTTAAAAATAAGAAATTAAAAATTTCAGGGTGCTTTTTGGTGTAAGTCCTCTCGCCTCTCACAAACAAGGATAAAATATAAAAATAAGAAATTAAAAATTTTGGGGTGCCTTTTTTAGTTAGCCCCTCGCTTCTCACAAACAGGGGTAATATATAAAAACCAGTAATTAAAAACTTCGGGGTGTTTTTTGGTGTGAGTCCCCTCGCATCTCAAAAAAAGGGTAATATATAAAAATAAGTAATTAAAAACTTCGGGGTGCTTTTTGGTGTGATTCCCCTCGCCTCTCACAAAGAATGTTAATTTAAAAAACAAGTAATTAAAAACTTCGGGTTTCTTTTTTGGGTTGAGACACTTCGCCTCTTACAAACAATGTTAATTAAAAAAAACACGTAATTAAAAACTGAGGGGTGCTTTTTGGTGTGAGTCCCCTCGCCTCTAACAAATAAAGGTAACATTTAAAAATAAGAAATTGAAAATTTCAGGGTGCTTTTTGGTGAGTCCCCTCGCCTCTTACAAACAAGGGTAATATACAAGAGCAAGCAGTTAAAAACTTCGGGGTGCTTTTTGGTGTGTGTCCCCTCGCCTCTCACAAACAAGGGTAATATATAAAAACAAGTAATTAAAAACTTCGGGGTGCTTTTTGGTGAGTCCCCTCGCCTCTTACAAACAAGGATAAAATATAAATATCAGTAATTAAAAATTTCGGGGTGCTTATTGCTGTGTGTCCCCTCGCCTCTCACAAACAAGGGTAATATATAAAAACAAGTAATTAAAAACTTCGGGGTGCTTTTTGGTGTGAGTCCCCTCGCCTCTAACAAAGAAGGGTAACATTTAAAAATAAGAAATAAAAATTTCAGGGTGCTTTTTGGTGTGAGTCCCCTCGCCTCTCACAAACAAGGATAATATATAAAAATAAAAAATTAAAAATTTTAGGGTGCTTTTTGCAGTGAGCCCCTCGCCTCTAACAAAGAAGGGTAACATTTAAAAATAAGAAATAAAAATTTCAGGGTGCTTTTTGGTGTGAGTCCCCTCGCCTCTCACAAACAAGGATAATATATAAAAATAAAAAATTAAAAATTTTGGGGTGCTTTTTGGAGTGAGCCCCTCGCTTCTCACAAACAGGGGTAATATATAAAAACAAGTAATTAAAAACTTCGGGGTGTTTTTTGGTGTGAGTCCCCTCGCATCTCAAAAACAAGGGTAATATTTAAAAATAAGTAATTAAAAACTTCGGGGTGCTTTTTGGTGTGAGTCCCCTCGCCTCTAACAAAGAAGGGTAACATTTAAAAATAAGAAATTAAAAATTTCAGGGTGCTTTTTGGTTAGTCCCCTCGCCTCTTACAAACAAGGATAATATATAAAAATAAAAAATTAAAAATTTTGGGGTGCTTTTTGGAGTGAGCCCCTCGCTTCTCACAAACAGGGGTAATATATAAAAACAGGTAATTAAAAACTTCGGGGTGTTTTTTGGTGTGAGTCCCCTCGCATCTCACAAACAAGGATAATATATAAAAATAAAAAATTAAAAATTTTGGGGTGCTTTTTGGAGTGAGCCCCTCACCTCTAACAAAGAAGGGTAACATTTAAAAATAAGAAATAAAAATTTCAGGGTGCTTTTTGGTGAGTCCCCTCGCCTCTTACAACAAGGATAATATATAAAAATTAAAAATTAAAAATTTTGGGGTGCTTTTTGGAGAGAGCCCCTCGCTTCTCACAAACAGGGGTAATATATAAAAACAAGTAATTAAAAACTTCGGGGTGTTTTTTGGTGTGAGTCCCCTCGCATCTCAAAAACAAGGGTAATATATAAAAATAAGTAATTAAAAACTTCGGGGTGCTTTTTGGTGTGAGTCCCCTCGCCTCTAACAAAGAAGGGTAAAATTTCAAAATAAGAAATTAAAAATTTCAAGGTGCTTTTTGGTGAGTCCCCTCGCCTCTTACAAACAAGGGTAATATACAAAAGCAAGCAGTTAAAAACTTCGGGGTGCTTTTTGGTGTGAGTCCCCTCGCCTTTAACAAAGAAGGGTAACATTTAAAAATAAGAAATTAAAAATTTCAGGGTGCTTTTTGGTGAGTCCCCTCGCCTCTTACAAACAAGGATAATATATAAAAATAAAAAATTAAAAATTTTGGGGTGCTTTTTGGTGTGAGTCCCCTCGCCTCTAACAAAGAAGGGTAACATTTAAAAATAAGAAATTAATAATTTCAGGGTGCTTTTTGGTGAGTCCCCTCGCCTCTTACAAACAAGGGTAATATACAAAAGCAAGCAGTTAAAAACTTCGGGGTGCTTTTTGGTGTCAGTCCCCTCGCCTCTAACAAAGAAGGGTAACATTTAATAATAAGAAATTAAATATTTCAGGGTGCTTTTTGGTGAGTCCCCTCGCCTCTCACAAACAAGGGTAATATATAAAAACGAGTAATTAAAAACTTCGGGGTGCTTTTTGGTGTGAGTCCCCTCGCCTCTTACAAACAAGGGTAATATATAAAAACGAGTAATTAAAAACTTCGGGGTGCTTTTTGGTGTGAGTCCCCTCGCCTCTTACAAACAAGGATAATATATAAAAATAAAAAATTAAAAATTTTGGGGTGCTTTTTGGAGTGAGCCCCTCGCTTCTCATAAACAGGGGTAATATATAAAAACAAGTAATTAAAAACTTCGGGGTGTTTTTTGGTGTGAGTCCCATCGCCTCTCACAAACAGGGGTAATATATAAAAACAAGTAATTAAAAACTTCGGGGTGTTTTTTGGTGTGAGTCCCCTCGCATCTCAAAAACAAGGGTAATATTTAAAAATAAGTAATTAAAAACTTCGGGGTGCTTTTTGGTGTGAGTCCCCTCGCCTCTAACAAAGAAGGGTAACATTTAAAAATAAGAAATTAAAAATTTCAGGGTGCTTTTTGGTCAGTCCCCTCGCCTCTTACAAACAAGGATAATATATAAAAATAAAAAATTGAAAATTTTGGGGTGCTTTTTGGAGTGAGCCCCTCGCTTTTCACAAACAGGGGTAATATATAAAAACAAGTAATTAAAAACTTCGGGGTGCTTTTTGGAGTGAGCCCCTCGCTTCTCACAAACAGGGGTAATATATAAAAACAGGTAATTAAAAACTTCGGGGTGTTTTTTGGTATGAGTCCCATCGCATCTCACAAACAAGGATAATATATAAAAATAAAAAATTAAAAATTATGGGGTGCTTTTTGGAGTGAGCCCTTCGCTTCTCACAAACAGGGGTAATATATAAAAACAAGTAATTAAAAACTTCGGGGTGCTTTTTGGTGTGAGTCCCCTCGCCTCTAACAAAGAAGGGAAACATTTAAAAATAAGAAATTAAAAATTTCAGGGTGCTTTTTGGTGTGATTACCCTCGCCTCTCACAAAGAATGTTAATTTAAAAAACAAGTAATTAAAAACTTCGGGTTTCTTTTTTGGGTTGAGACACTTCGCCTCTTACAAACAATGTTAATTAAAAAAAACACGTAATTAAAAACTGAGGGGTGCTTTTTGGTGTGAGTCCCCTCGCCTCTAACAAAGAAGGGTAACATTTAAAAATAAGAAATAAAAAATTTCAGGGTGCTTTTTGGTGAGTCCCCTCGCCTCTTACAAACAAGGGTAATATACAAAAGCAAGCAGTTAAAAACTTCGGGGTGCTTTTTGGTGTGAGTCCCCTCGCCTCTAACAAAGAAGGGTAACATTTAAAAATAAGAAATTAAAAATTTCAGGGTGCTTTTTAGTGAGTCCCCTCGCCTCTTACAAACAAGGATAATATATAAATATAAGTAATTAAAAATTTCGGGGTGCTTATTTCTGTGAGTCCCCTCGCCTCTCACAAACAAGGGTAATATATAAAAACAAGTAATTAAAAACTTCGGGGTGCTTTTTGGTGTGAGTCCCCTCGCCTCTAACAAAGAAGGGTAACATTTAAAAATAAGAAATTAAAAATTTCAGGGTGCTTTTTGGTGTGAGTCCCCTCGCCTCTCACAAACAAGGATAAAATATAAAAATAAGAAATTAAAAATTTTGGGGTGCTTTTTTGAGTGAGCCCCTCGCTTCTCACAAACAAGGGTAATATATAAAAACAAGTAATTAAAAACTTCGGGGTGCTTTTTGGTGTGAGTCCCCTCGCCTCTAAGAAAGAAGGGTAACATTTAAAAATAAGAAATTAAAAATTTCAGGGTGCTTTTTGGTGAGTCCCCTCGCCTCTTACAAACAAGGGTAATATACAAAAGCAAGCAGTTAAAAACTTCGGGGTGCTTTTTGGTGCAAGTCCCCTCGCCTCTAACCAAGAAGGGTAACATTTAAAAATAAGAAATTAAAAATTTCGGGGTGCTTATTGCTGTGAGTCCCCTTGCCTCTCACAAACAAGGGTAATATGTAAAAACAAGTAATTAAAAACTTCGGGGTGCTTTTTGGTGTGAGTCCCCTCGCATCTCACAAACAATGTTAATTTAAAAAAACAAGTAATTAAAAAATTCGGGGTACTTTTTGGTGTGAGTCCCCTCGCCGCCCACAAACAATGTTAATTTAAAGAAACAAGTAATTAAAAACTTCGGGGTGCTTTTTGGTGTGAGTCCCCTCGCCGCCCACAAACAATGTTAATTTAAAGAAACAAGTAATAAAAAACTTCGGGGTGCTTTTTGGTGTGAGTCCCCTCGCCTCTAACAAAGAAGGGAAACATTTAAAAATAAGAAATTAAAAATTTCAGGGTGCTTTTTGGTGTGATTACCCTCGCCTCTCACAAAGAATGTTAATTTAAAAAACAAGTAATTAAAAACTTCGGGTTTCTTTTTTGGGTTGAGACACTTCGCCTCTTACAAACAATGTTAATTAAAAAAAACACGTAATTAAAAACTGAGGGGTGCTTTTTGGTGTGAGTCCCCTCGCCTCTAACAAAGAAGGGTAACATTTAAAAATAAGAAATAAAAAATTTCAGGGTGCTTTTTGGTGAGTCCCCTCGCCTCTTACAAACAAGGGTAATATACAAAAGCAAGCAGTTAAAAACTTCGGGGTGCTTTTTGGTGTGAGTCCCCTCGCCTCTAACAAAGAAGGGTAACATTTAAAAATAAGAAATTAAAAATTTCAGGGTGCTTTTTAGTGAGTCCCCTCGCCTCTTACAAACAAGGATAATATATAAATATAAGTAATTAAAAATTTCGGGGTGCTTATTTCTGTGAGTCCCCTCGCCTCTCACAAACAAGGGTAATATATAAAAACAAGTAATTAAAAACTTCGGGGTGCTTTTTGGTGTGAGTCCCCTCGCCTCTAACAAAGAAGGGTAACATTTAAAAATAAGAAATTAAAAATTTCAGGGTGCTTTTTGGTGAGTCCCCTCGCCTCTTACAAACAAGGGTAATATACAAAAGCAAGCAGTTAAAAACTTCGGGGTGCTTTTTGGTGCAAGTCCCCTCGCCTCTAACCAAGAAGGGTAACATTTAAAAATAAGAAATTAACAATTTCGGGGTGCTTATTGCTGTGAGTCCCCTTGCCTCTCACAAACAAGGGTAATATGTAAAAACAAGTAATTAAAAACTTCGGGGTGCTTTTTGGTGTGAGTCCCCTCGCCTCTCACAAACAAGGGTAATATATAAAAACAAGTAATTAAAAACTTCGGGGTGCTTTTTGGTGTGAGTCCCCTCGCCTCTCACAAAGAAGGGTAACGTTTAAAAATAAGAAATTAAAAATTTCGGGGTGCTTATTGCTGTGAGTCCCCTTGCCTCTCACAAACAAGGGTAATATATAAAAACAAGTAATTAAAAACTTCGGGGTGCTTTTTGGTGTGAGTCCCCTCGCCTCTAACAAAGAAGGGTAACATTTAAAAATAAGAAATTAAAAATTTCAGGGTGCTTTTTGGTAAGTCCCCTCGCCTCTTACAAACAAGGGTAATATACAAAAGCAAGCAGTTAAAAACTTCGGGGTGCTTTTTGGTGTGAGTCCCCTCGCCTCTCACAAACAAGGGTAATATATAAAAACAAGTAATTAAAAACTTCGGGGTGCTTTTTGGTGTGAGTCCCCTCGCCTCTCACAAAGAAGGGTAACATTTAAAAATAAGAAATTAAAAATTTCGGGGTGCTTATTGCTGTGAGTCCCCTTGCCTCTCACAAACAAGGGTAATATATAAAAACAAGTAATTAAAAACTTCGGGGTGCTTTTTGGTGTGAGTCCCCTCGCCTCTAACAAACAAGGGTAACATTTAAAAATAAGAAATTAAAAATTTCAGGGTGCTTTTTGGTGAGTCCCCTCGCCTCTTACAAACAAGGGTAATATACAAAAGCAAGCAGTTAAAAACTTCAGGGTGCTTTTTGGTGCAAGTCCCCTCGCCTCTAACCAAGAAGGGTAACATTTAAAAATAAGAAATTAAAAATTTCGGGGTGCTTATTGCTGTGAGTCCCCTTGCCTCTCACAAACAAGGGTAATATGTAAAAACAAGTAATTAAAAACTTCGGGGTGCTTTTTGGTGTGAGTCCCCTCGCCTCTCACAAACAAGGGTAATATATAAAAACAAGTAATTAAAAACTTCGGGGTGTTTTTTGGTGTGAGTCCCCTCGCATTTTAAAAACAAGGGTAATATATAAAAATAAGTAATTAAAAACTTCGGGGTGCTTTTCGGTGTGAGTCCCCTCGCCTCTAACAAAAAAGGGTAACATTTAAAAATAAGAAATTAAAAATTTCAGGGTGCTTTTTGGTGAGTCCCCTCGCCTCTTACAAACAAGGAAAATATATAAATATAAGTAATTAAAAATTTCGGGGTGCTTATTGCTGTGAGTCCCCTCGCCTCTCACAAACAAGGGTAATATATAAAAACAAGTAATTAAAAACTTCGGGGTGCTTTTTGGTGTGAGTCCCCTCGCCTCTAACAAAGAAGGGTAACATTTAAAAATAAGAAATTAAAAATTTCAGGGTGCTTTTTGGTGTGAGTCCTCTCGCCTCTCACAAACAAGGATAAAATATAAAAATAAGAAATTAAAAATTTTGGGGTGCTTTTTTGAGTTAGCCCCTCGCTTCTCACAAACAGGGGTAATATATAAAAACAAGTAATTAAAAACTTCGGGGTGTTTTTTGGTGTGAGTCCCCTCGCATCTCAAAAAAAGGGTAATATATAAAAATAAGTAATTAAAAACTTCGGGGTGCTTTTTGGTGTAATTCCCCTCGCCTCTCACAAAGAATGTTAATTTAAAGAAACAAGTAATAAAAAACTTCGGGGTGTTTTTTGGTGTGAGTCCCCACGCATCTCAAAAACAAGGGTAATATATAAAAATAAGTAATTAAAAACTTCGGGGTGCTTTTTGGTGTGAGTCCCCTCGCCTCTCACAAAGAAGGGTAACATTTAAAAATAAGAAATTAAAAATTTCGGGGTGCTTATTGCTGTGAGTCCCCTTGCCTCTCACAAACAAGGGTAATATATAAAAACAAGTAATTAAAAACTTCCGGGTGCTTTTTGGTGTGAGTCCCCTCGCCTCTAACAAAGAAGGGTAACATTTAAAAATAAGAAATTAAAAATTTCAGGGTGCTTTTTGGTGAGTCCCCTCGCCTCTTACAAACAAGGGTAATATACAAAAGCAAGCAGTTAAAAACTTCGGGGTGCTTTTTGGTGCAAGTCCCCTCGCCTCTAACCAAGAAGGGTAACATTTAAAAATAAGAAATTAAAAATTTCGGGGTGCTTATTGCTGTGAGTCCCCTTGCCTCTCACAAACAAGGGTAATATGTAAAAACAAGTAATTAAAAACTTCGGGGTGATTTTTGGTGTGAGTCCCCTCGCCTCTCACAAACAAGGGTAATATATAAAAACAAGTAATTAAAAACTTCGGGGTGCTTTTTGGTGTGAGTCCCCTCGCCTCTAACAAAGAAGGGTAACATTTAAAAATAAGAAATTAAAAATTTCAGGGTGCTTTTTGGTGAGTCCCCTCGCCTCTTACAAACAAGGGTAATATACAAAAGCAAGCAGTTAAAAACTTCGGGGTGCTTTTTGGTGTAAGTCCCCTCGCCTCTCACAAACAAGGGTAATATATAAAAACAAGTAATTAAAAACATCGGGGTGCTTTTTGGTGTGAGTCCCCTCGCCTCTCACAAAGAAGGGTAACATTTAAAAATAAGAAATTAAAAATTTCGGGGTGCTTATTGCTGTGAGTCCCCTTGCCTCTCACAAACAAGGGTAATATATAAAAACAAGTACCGACAGATTAGCTCGGTCGGATAAGATGCCTCGCTTGGCGGACGTTCTAGGACCAAGGGTACTTGGTTCGCGCCCATTTGGCTTGGATTTTTCCGGCATGTGAGATAATCTGAGCGGGAGGTTTGACGTCGAGGTATAATGATGTGCACTGTCGATTATTGTCCGGTACACACCATTAGAACTCGACTGTCAATAAACCGGTTGTACTCAGGAGAAGGTTTTCTACAGTTTCCCTCTCCTCTGGCGAGAAAACCCATTAGACGGGTAGTCCAGGCTAATGCGAGTACTCCTAAATTTCGAAAGACGTTCTGTAGGCGCAAACCTAGTATTAAGAATTGTATGTAAGGAAAATTTGTAAAGCAAGAAATTGTAAGAAACACTTGTATAGCCAAGTATGTAAGGCTGAAGACAGGTGTATAAACCAATAAATAAATAAATAAATAAAAACAAGTAATTAAAAACTTCGGGGTGCTTTTTGGTGTGAGTCCCCTCGCCTCTAACAAAGAAGGGTAACATTTGAAAATAAGAAATTAAAAATTTCAGGGTGCTTTTTGGTGAGTCCCCTCGCCTCTTACAAACAAGGGTAATATACAAAAGCAAGCAGTTAAAAACTGCGGGGTGCTTTTTGGTGCAAGTCCCCTCGCCTCTAACCAAGAAGGGTAACATTTAAAAATAAGAAATTAAAAATTTCGGGGTGCTTATTGCTGTGAGTCCCCTTGCCTCTCACAAACAAGGGTAATATGTAAAAACAAGTAATTAAAAACTTCGGGGTGCTTTTTGGTGTGAGTCCCCTCGCCTCTCACAAACAAGGGTAATATATAAAAACAAGTAATTAAAAACTTCGGGGTGCTTTTTGGTGTGAGTCCCCTCGCCTCTAACAAAGAAGGGTAACATTTAAAAATAAGAAATTAAAAATTTCAGGGTGCTTTTTGGTGAGTCCCCTCGCCTCTTACAAACAAGGGTAATATACAAAAGCAAGCAGTTAAAAACTTCGGGGTGCTTTTTGGTGTGAGTCCCCTCGCCTCTCACAAACAAGGGTAATATATAAAAACAAGTAATTAAAAACATCGGGGTGCTTTTTGGTGTGAGTCCCCTCGCCTCTCACAAAGAAGGGTAACATTTAAAAATAAGAAATTAAAAATTTCGGGGTGCTTATTGCTGTGAGTCCCCTTGCCTCTCACAAACAAGGGTAATATATAAAAACAAGTAATTAAAAACTTCGGGGTGCTTTTTGGTGTGAGTCCCCTCGCCTCTAACAAAGAAGGGTAACATTTAAAAATGAGAAATTAAAAATTTCAGGGTGCTTTTTGGTGTAAGTCCTCTCGCCTCTCACAAACAAGGATAAAATATAAAAATAAGAAATTAAAAATTTTGGGGTGCCTTTTTTAGTTAGCCCCTCGCTTCTCACAAACAGGGGTAATATATAAAAACCAGTAATTAAAAACTTCGGGGTGTTTTTTGGTGTGAGTCCCCTCGCATCTCAAAAAAAGGGTAATATATAAAAATAAGTAATTAAAAACTTCGGGGTGCTTTTTGGTGTGATTCCCCTCGCCTCTCACAAAGAATGTTAATTTAAAAAACAAGTAATTAAAAACTTCGTGTTTCTTTTTTGGGTTGAGACACTTCGCCTCTTACAAACAATGTTAATTAAAAAAAACACGTAATTAAAAACTGAGGGGTGCTTTTTGGTGTGAGTCCCCTCGCCTCTAACAAATAAAGGTAACATTTAAAAATAAGAAATTGAAAATTTCAGGGTGCTTTTTGGTGAGTCCCCTCGCCTCTTACAAACAAGGGTAATATACAAGAGCAAGCAGTTAAAAACTTCGGGGTGCTTTTTGGTGTGTGTCCCCTCGCCTCTCACAAACAAGGGTAATATATAAAAACAAGTAATTAAAAACTTCGGGGTGCTTTTTGGTGAGTCCCCTCGCCTCTTACAAACAAGGATAATATATAAATATCAGTAATTAAAAATTTCAGGGTGCTTATTGCTGTGTGTCCCCTCGCCTCTCACAAACAAGGGTAATATATAAAAACAAGTAATTAAAAACTTCGGGGTGCTTTTTGGTGTGAGTCCCCTCGCCTCTAACAAAGAAGGGTAACATTTAAAAATAAGAAATAAAAATTTCAGGGTGCTTTTTGGTGTGAGTCCCCTCGCCTCTCACAAACAAGGATAATATATAAAAATAAAAAATTAAAAATTTTAGGGTGCTTTTTGCAGTGAGCCCCTCGCCTCTAACAAAGAAGGGTAACATTTAAAAATAAGAAATAAAAATTTCAGGGTGCTTTTTGGTGTGAGTCCCCTCGCCTCTCACAAACAAGGATAATATATAAAAATAAAAAATTAAAAATTTTGGGGTGCTTTTTGGAGTGAGCCCCTCGCTTCTCACAAACAGGGGTAATATATAAAAACAAGTAATTAAAAACTTCGGGGTGTTTTTTGGTGTGAGTCCCCTCGCATCTCAAAAACAAGGGTAATATTTAAAAATAAGTAATTAAAAACTTCGGGGTGCTTTTTGGTGTGAGTCCCCTCGCCTCTAACAAAGAAGGGTAACATATAAAAATAAGAAATTAAAAATTTCAGGGTGCTTTTTGGTTAGTCCCCTCGCCTCTTACAAACAAGGATAATATATAAAAATAAAAAATTAAAAATTTTGGGGTGCTTTTTGGAGTGAGCCCCTCGCTTCTCACAAACAGGGGTAATATATAAAAACAGGTAATTAAAAACTTCGGGGTGTTTTTTGGTGTGAGTCCCCTCGCATCTCACAAACAAGGATAATATATAAAAATAAAAAATTAAAAATTTTGGGGTGCTTTTTGGAGTGAGCCTCTCGCCTCTAACAAAGAAGGGTAACATTTAAAAATAAGAAATAAAAATTTCAGGGTGCTTTTTGGTGAGTCCCCTCGCCTCTTACAACAAGGATAATATATAAAAATTAAAAATTAAAAATTTTGGGGTGCTTTTTGGCGTGAGCCCCTCGCTTCTCACAAACAGGGGTAATATATAAAAACAAGTAATTAAAAACTTCGGGGTGTTTTTTGGTGTGAGTCCCCTCGCATCTCAAAAACAAGGGTAATATATAAAAATAAGTAATTAAAAACTTCGGGGTGCTTTTTGGTGTGAGTCCCCTCGCCTCTAACAAAGAAGGGTAAAATTTAAAAATAAGAAATTAAAAATTTCAAGGTGCTTTTTGGTGAGTCCCCTCGCCTCTTACAAACAAGGGTAATATACAAAAGCAAGCAGTTAAAAACTTCGGGGTGCTTTTTGGTGTGAGTCCCCTCGCCTTTAACAAAGAAGGGTAACATTTAAAAATAAGAAATTAAAAATTTCAGGGTGCTTTTTGGTGAGTCCCCTCGCCTCTTACAAACAAGGATAATATATAAAAATAAAAAATTAAAAATTTTGGGGTGCTTTTTGGTGTGAGTCCCCTCGCCTCTAACAAAGAAGGGTAACATTTAAAAATAAGAAATTAATAATTTCAGGGTGCTTTTTGGTGAGTCCCCTCGCCTCTTACAAACAAGGGTAATATACAAAAGCAAGCAGTTAAAAACTTCGGGGTGCTTTTTGGTGTCAGTCCCCTCGCCTCTAACAAAGAAGGGTAACATTTAATAATAAGAAATTAAATATTTCAGGGTGCTTTTTGGTGAGTCCCCTCGCCTCTTACAAACAAGGAAAATATATAAATATAAGTAATTAAAAATTTCGGGGTGCTTATTGCTGTGAGTCCCCTCGCCTCTCACAAACAAGGGTAATATATAAAAACGAGTAATTAAAAACTTCGGGGTGCTTTTTGGTGTGAGTCCCCTCGCCTCTTACAAACAAGGATAATATATAAAAATAAAAAATTAAAAATTTTGGGGTGCTTTTTGGAGTGAGCCCCTCGCTTCTCATAAACAGGGGTAATATATAAAAACAAGTAATTAAAAACTTCGGGGTGTTTTTTGGTGTGAGTCCCATCGCCTCTCACAAACAAGGATAATATATAAAAATAAAAAATTAAAAATTTTGGGGTGCTTTTTGGAGTGAGCCCCTCGCTTCTCACAAACAGGGGTAATATATAAAAACAAGTAATTAAAAACTTCGGGGTGTTTTTTGGTGTGAGTCCCCTCGCATCTCAAAAACAAGGGTAATATTTAAAAATAAGTAATTAAAAACTTCGGGGTGCTTTTTGGTGTGAGTCCCCTCGCCTCTAACAAAGAAGGGTAACATTTAAAAATAAGAAATTAAAAATTTCAGGGTGCTTTTTGGTCAGTCCCCTCGCCTCTTACAAACAAGGATAATATATAAAAATAAAAAATTGAAAATTTTGGGGTGCTTTTTGGAGTGAGCCCCTCGCTTTTCACAAACAGGGGTAATATATAAAAACAAGTAATTAAAAACTTCGGGGTGCTTTTTGGAGTGAGCCCCTCGCTTCTCACAAACAGGGGTAATATATAAAAACAGGTAATTAAAAACTTCGGGGTGTTTTTTGGTATGAGTCCCATCGCATCTCACAAACAAGGATAATATATAAAAATAAAAAATTAAAAATTATGGGGTGCTTTTTGGAGTGAGCCCTTCGCTTCTCACAAACAGGGGTAATATATAAAAACAAGTAATTAAAAACTTCGGGGTGCTTTTTGGTGTGAGTCCCCTCGCCTCTAACAAAGAAGGGAAACATTTAAAAATAAGAAATTAAAAATTTCAGGGTGCTTTTTGGTGTGATTACCCTCGCCTCTCACAAAGAATGTTAATTTAAAAAACAAGTAATTAAAAACTTCGGGTTTCTTTTTTGGGTTGAGACACTTCGCCTCTTACAAACAATGTTAATTAAAAAAAACACGTAATTAAAAACTGAGGGGTGCTTTTTGGTGTGAGTCCCCTCGCCTCTAACAAAGAAGGGTAACATTTAAAAATAAGAAATAAAAAATTTCAGGGTGCTTTTTGGTGAGTCCCCTCGCCTCTTACAAACAAGGGTAATATACAAAAGCAAGCAGTTAAAAACTTCGGGGTGCTTTTTGGTGTGAGTCCCCTCGCCTCTAACAAAGAAGGGTAACATTTAAAAATAAGAAATTAAAAATTTCAGGGTGCTTTTTAGTGAGTCCCCTCGCCTCTTACAAACAAGGATAATATATAAATATAAGTAATTAAAAATTTCGGGGTGCTTATTTCTGTGAGTCCCCTCGCCTCTCACAAACAAGGGTAATATATAAAAACAAGTAATTAAAAACTGTAGGGTGCTTTTTGGCGTGAGTCCCCTTGCCTCTCACAAACAAGGGTAATATTTAAAAATAAGAAATTAAAAATTTCGGTGTTCTTTCTGGTGTGAGTCCCCTCGCCTCTCACAAACAAGGATAAAATATAAAAATAAGAAATTAAAAATTTTGGGGTGCTTTTTTGAGTGAGCCCCTTGCTTCTCACAAACAGGGGTAATATATAAAAACAAGTAATTAAAAACTTCGGGGTGTTTTTTGGTGTGAGTCCCCTCGCCTCTCACAAACAAGGGTAATATATAAAAACAAGTAATTAAAAACTTCGGGGTGCTTTTTGGTGTGAGTCCCCTCGCCTCTAAGAAAGAAGGGTAACATTTAAAAATAAGAAATTAAAAATTTCAGGGTGCTTTTTGGTGAGTCCCCTCGCCTCTTACAAACAAGGGTAATATACAAAAGCAAGCAGTTAAAAACTTCGGGGTGCTTTTTGGTGCAAGTCCCCTCGCCTCTAACCAAGAAGGGTAACATTTAAAAATAAGAAATTAAAAATTTCGGGGTGCTTATTGCTGTGAGTCCCCTTGCCTCTCACAAACAAGGGTAATATGTAAAAACAAGTAATTAAAAACTTCGGGGTGCTTTTTGGTGTGAGTCCCCTCGCATCTCACAAACAATGTTAATTTAAAAAAACAAGTAATTAAAAAATTCGGGGTACTTTTTGGTGTGAGTCCCCTCGCCGCCCACAAACAATGTTAATTTAAAGAAACAAGTAATTAAAAACTTCGGGGTGCTTTTTGGTGTGAGTCCCCTCGCCGCCCACAAACAATGTTAATTTAAAGAAACAAGTAATAAAAAACTTCGGGGTGTTTTTTGGTGTGAGTCCCCACGCATCTCAAAAACAAGGGTAATATATAAAAATAAGTAATTAAAAACTTCGGGGTGCTTTTTGGTGTGAGTCCCCTCGCCTCTCACAAAGAAGGGTAACATTTAAAAATAAGAAATTAAAAATGTCGGGGTGCTTTTTGGTGCAAGTCCCCTCGCCTCTAACCAAGAAGGGTAACATTTAAAAATAAGAAATTAACAATTTCGGGGTGCTTATTGCTGTGAGTCCCCTTGCCTCTCACAAACAAGGGTAATATGTAAAAACAAGTAATTAAAAACTTCGGGGTGCTTTTTGGTGTGAGTCCCCTCGCCTCTCACAAACAAGGGTAATATATAAAAACAAGTAATTAAAAACTTCGGGGTGCTTTTTGGTGTGAGTCCCCTCGCCTCTCACAAAGAAGGGTAACGTTTAAAAATAAGAAATTAAAAATTTCGGGGTGCTTATTGCTGTGAGTCCCCTTGCCTCTCACAAACAAGGGTAATATATAAAAACAAGTAATTAAAAACTTCGGGGTGCTTTTTGGTGTGAGTCCCCTCGCCTCTAACAAAGAAGGGTAACATTTAAAAATAAGAAATTAAAAATTTCAGGGTGCTTTTTGGTGAGTCCCCTCGCCTCTTACAAACAAGGGTAATATACAAAAGCAAGCAGTTAAAAACTTCGGGGTGCTTTTTGGTGTGAGTCCCCTCGCCTCTCACAAACAAGGGTAATATATAAAAACAAGTAATTAAAAACTTCGGGGTGCTTTTTGGTGTGAGTCCCCTCGCCTCTCACAAAGAAGGGTAACATTTAAAAATAAGAAATTAAAAATTTCGGGGTGCTTATTGCTGTGAGTCCCCTTGCCTCTCACAAACAAGGATAATATATAAATATAAGTAATTAAAAATTTCGGGGTGCTTATTTCTGTGAGTCCCCTCGCCTCTCACAAACAAGGGTAATATATAAAAACAAGTAATTAAAAACTTCGGGGTGCTTTTTGGTGTGAGTCCCCTCGCCTCTCACAAACAAGGGTAATATTTAAAAATAAGAAATTAAAAATTTCGGTGTTCTTTCTGGTGTGAGTCCCCTCGCCTCTCACAAACAAGGATAAAATATAAAAATAAGAAATTAAAAATTTTGGGGTGCTTTTTTGAGTGAGCCCCTTGCTTCTCACAAACAGGGGTAATATATAAAAACAAGTAATTAAAAACTTCGGGGTGTTTTTTGGTGTGAGTCCCCTCGCCTCTCACAAACAAGGGTAATATATAAAAACAAGTAATTAAAAACTTCGGGGTGCTTTTTGGTGTGAGTCCCCTCGCCTCTAAGAAAGAAGGGTAACATTTAAAAATAAGAAATTAAAAATTTCAGGGTGCTTTTTGGTGAGTCCCCTCGCCTCTTACAAACAAGGGTAATATACAAAAGCAAGCAGTTAAAAACTTCGGGGTGCTTTTTGGTGCAAGTCCCCTCGCCTCTAACCAAGAAGGGTAACATTTAAAAATAAGAAATTAAAAATTTCGGGGTGCTTATTGCTGTGAGTCCCCTTGCCTCTCACAAACAAGGGTAATATGTAAAAACAAGTAATTAAAAACTTCGGGGTGCTTTTTGGTGTGAGTCCCCTCGCATCTCACAAACAATGTTAATTTAAAAAAACAAGTAATTAAAAAATTCGGGGTACTTTTTGGTGTGAGTCCCCTCGCCGCCCACAAACAATGTTAATTTAAAGAAACAAGTAATTAAAAACTTCGGGGTGCTTTTTGGTGTGAGTCCCCTCGCCGCCCACAAACAATGTTAATTTAAAGAAACAAGTAATAAAAAACTTCGGGGTGTTTTTTGGTGTGAGTCCCCACGCATCTCAAAAACAAGGGTAATATATAAAAATAAGTAATTAAAAACTTCGGGGTGCTTTTTGGTGTGAGTCCCCTCGCCTCTCACAAAGAAGGGTAACATTTAAAAATAAGAAATTAAAAATGTCGGGGTGCTTTTTGGTGCAAGTCCCCTCGCCTCTAACCAAGAAGGGTAACATTTAAAAATAAGAAATTAACAATTTCGGGGTGCTTATTGCTGTGAGTCCCCTTGCCTCTCACAAACAAGGGTAATATGTAAAAACAAGTAATTAAAAACTTCGGGGTGCTTTTTGGTGTGAGTCCCCTCGCCTCTCACAAACAAGGGTAATATATAAAAACAAGTAATTAAAAACTTCGGGGTGCTTTTTGGTGTGAGTCCCCTCGCCTCTCACAAAGAAGGGTAACGTTTAAAAATAAGAAATTAAAAATTTCGGGGTGCTTATTGCTGTGAGTCCCCTTGCCTCTCACAAACAAGGGTAATATATAAAAACAAGTAATTAAAAACTTCGGGGTGCTTTTTGGTGTGAGTCCCCTCGCCTCTAACAAAGAAGGGTAACATTTAAAAATAAGAAATTAAAAATTTCAGGGTGCTTTTTGGTGAGTCCCCTCGCCTCTTACAAACAAGGGTAATATACAAAAGCAAGCAGTTAAAAACTTCGGGGTGCTTTTTGGTGTGAGTCCCCTCGCCTCTCACAAACAAGGGTAATATATAAAAACAAGTAATTAAAAACTTCGGGGTGCTTTTTGGTGTGAGTCCCCTCGCCTCTCACAAAGAAGGGTAACATTTAAAAATAAGAAATTAAAAATTTCGGGGTGCTTATTGCTGTGAGTCCCCTTGCCTCTCACAAACAAGGGTAATATATAAAAACAAGTAATTAAAAACTTCGGGGTGCTTTTTGGTGTGAGTCCCCTCGCCTCTAACAAACAAGGGTAACATTTAAAAATAAGAAATTAAAAATTTCAGGGTGCTTTTTGGTGAGTCCCCTCGCCTCTTACAAACAAGGGTAATATACAAAAGCAAGCAGTTAAAAACTTCAGGGTGCTTTTTGGTGCAAGTCCCCTCGCCTCTAACCAAGAAGGGTAACATTTAAAAATAAGAAATTAAAAATTTCGGGGTGCTTATTGCTGTGAGTCCCCTTGCCTCTCACAAACAAGGGTAATATGTAAAAACAAGTAATTAAAAACTTCGGGGTGCTTTTTGGTGTGAGTCCCCTCGCCTCTCACAAACAAGGGTAATATATAAAAACAAGTAATTAAAAACTTCGGGGTGTTTTTTGGTGTGAGTCCCCTCGCATTTTAAAAACAAGGGTAATATATAAAAATAAGTAATTAAAAACTTCGGGGTGCTTTTCGGTGTGAGTCCCCTCGCCTCTAACAAAAAAGGGTAACATTTAAAAATAAGAAATTAAAAATTTCAGGGTGCTTTTTGGTGAGTCCCCTCGCCTCTTACAAACAAGGAAAATATATAAATATAAGTAATTAAAAATTTCGGGGTGCTTATTGCTGTGAGTCCCCTCGCCTCTCACAAACAAGGGTAATATATAAAAACAAGTAATTAAAAACTTCGGGGTGCTTTTTGGTGTGAGTCCCCTCGCCTCTAACAAAGAAGGGTAACATTTAAAAATAAGAAATTAAAAATTTCAGGGTGCTTTTTGGTGTGAGTCCTCTCGCCTCTCACAAACAAGGATAAAATATAAAAATAAGAAATTAAAAATTTTGGGGTGCTTTTTTGAGTTAGCCCCTCGCTTCTCACAAACAGGGGTAATATATAAAAACAAGTAATTAAAAACTTCGGGGTGCTTTTTGGTGTGAGTCCCCTCGCCTCTCACAAAGAAGGGTAACATTTAAAAATAAGAAATTAAAAATTTCGGGGTGCTTATTGCTGTGAGTCCCCTTGCCTCTCACAAACAAGGGTAATATATAAAAACAAGTAATTAAAAACTTCGGGGTGCTTTTTGGTGTGAGTCCCCTCGCCTCTAACAAACAAGGGTAACATTTAAAAATAAGAAATTAAAAATTTCAGGGTGCTTTTTGGTGAGTCCCCTCGCCTCTTACAAACAAGGGTAATATACAAAAGCAAGCAGTTAAAAACTTCAGGGTGCTTTTTGGTGCAAGTCCCCTCGCCTCTAACCAAGAAGGGTAACATTTAAAAATAAGAAATTAAAAATTTCGGGGTGCTTATTGCTGTGAGTCCCCTTGCCTCTCACAAACAAGGGTAATATGTAAAAACAAGTAATTAAAAACTTCGGGGTGCTTTTTGGTGTGAGTCCCCTCGCCTCTCACAAACAAGGGTAATATATAAAAACAAGTAATTAAAAACTTCGGGGTGTTTTTTGGTGTGAGTCCCCTCGCATTTTAAAAACAAGGGTAATATATAAAAATAAGTAATTAAAAACTTCGGGGTGCTTTTCGGTGTGAGTCCCCTCGCCTCTAACAAAAAAGGGTAACATTTAAAAATAAGAAATTAAAAATTTCAGGGTGCTTTTTGGTGAGTCCCCTCGCCTCTTACAAACAAGGAAAATATATAAATATAAGTAATTAAAAATTTCGGGGTGCTTATTGCTGTGAGTCCCCTCGCCTCTCACAAACAAGGGTAATATATAAAAACAAGTAATTAAAAACTTCGGGGTGCTTTTTGGTGTGAGTCCCCTCGCCTCTAACAAAGAAGGGTAACATTTAAAAATAAGAAATTAAAAATTTCAGGGTGCTTTTTGGTGTGAGTCCTCTCGCCTCTCACAAACAAGGATAAAATATAAAAATAAGAAATTAAAAATTTTGGGGTGCTTTTTTGAGTTAGCCCCTCGCTTCTCACAAACAGGGGTAATATATAAAAACAAGTAATTAAAAACTTCGGGGTGTTTTTTGGTGTGAGTCCCCTCGCATCTCAAAAAAAAGGGTAATATATAAAAATAAGTAATTAAAAACTTCGGGGTGCTTTTTGGTGTAATTCCCCTCGCCTCTCACAAAGAATGTTAATTTAAAGAAACAAGTAATAAAAAACTTCGGGGTGTTTTTTGGTGTGAGTCCCCACGCATCTCAAAAACAAGGGTAATATATAAAAATAAGTAATTAAAAACTTCGGGGTGCTTTTTGGTGTGAGTCCCCTCGCCTCTCACAAAGAAGGGTAACATTTAAAAATAAGAAATTAAAAATTTCGGGGTGCTTATTGCTGTGAGTCCCCTTGCCTCTCACAAACAAGGGTAATATATAAAAACAAGTAATTAAAAACTTCCGGGTGCTTTTTGGTGTGAGTCCCCTCGCCTCTAACAAAGAAGGGTAACATTTAAAAATAAGAAATTAAAAATTTCAGGGTGCTTTTTGGTGAGTCCCCTCGCCTCTTACAAACAAGGGTAATATACAAAAGCAAGCAGTTAAAAACTTCGGGGTGCTTTTTGGTGCAAGTCCCCTCGCCTCTAACCAAGAAGGGTAACATTTAAAAATAAGAAATTAAAAATTTCGGGGTGCTTATTGCTGTGAGTCCCCTTGCCTCTCACAAACAAGGGTAATATGTAAAAACAAGTAATTAAAAACTTCGGGGTGATTTTTGGTGTGAGTCCCCTCGCCTCTCACAAACAAGGGTAATATATAAAAACAAGTAATTAAAAACTTCGGGGTGCTTTTTGGTGTGAGTCCCCTCGCCTCTAACAAAGAAGGGTAACATTTAAAAATAAGAAATTAAAAATTTCAGGGTGCTTTTTGGTGAGTCCCCTCGCCTCTTACAAACAAGGGTAATATACAAAAGCAAGCAGTTAAAAACTTCGGGGTGCTTTTTGGTGTAAGTCCCCTCGCCTCTCACAAACAAGGGTAATATATAAAAACAAGTAATTAAAAACATCGGGGTGCTTTTTGGTGTGAGTCCCCTCGCCTCTCACAAAGAAGGGTAACATTTAAAAATAAGAAATTAAAAATTTCGGGGTGCTTATTGCTGTGAGTCCCCTTGCCTCTCACAAACAAGGGTAATATATAAAAACAAGTAATTAAAAACTTCGGGGTGCTTTTTGGTGTGAGTCCCCTCGCCTCTAACAAAGAAGGGTAACATTTGAAAATAAGAAATTAAAAATTTCAGGGTGCTTTTTGGTGAGTCCCCTCGCCTCTTACAAACAAGGGTAATATACAAAAGCAAGCAGTTAAAAACTGCGGGGTGCTTTTTGGTGCAAGTCCCCTCGCCTCTAACCAAGAAGGGTAACATTTAAAAATAAGAAATTAAAAATTTCGGGGTGCTTATTGCTGTGAGTCCCCTTGCCTCTCACAAACAAGGGTAATATGTAAAAACAAGTAATTAAAAACTTCGGGGTGCTTTTTGGTGTGAGTCCCCTCGCCTCTCACAAACAAGGGTAATATATAAAAACAAGTAATTAAAAACTTCGGGGTGCTTTTTGGTGTGAGTCCCCTCGCCTCTAACAAAGAAGGGTAACATTTAAAAATAAGAAATTAAAAATTTCAGGGTGCTTTTTGGTGAGTCCCCTCGCCTCTTACAAACAAGGGTAATATACAAAAGCAAGCAGTTAAAAACTTCGGGGTGCTTTTTGGTGTGAGTCCCCTCGCCTCTCACAAACAAGGGTAATATATAAAAACAAGTAATTAAAAACTTCGGGGTGCTTTTTGGTGAGTCCCCTCGCCTCTTACAAACAAGGATAATATATAAATATCAGTAATTAAAAATTTCGGGGTGCTTATTGCTGTGTGTCCCCTCGCCTCTCACAAACAAGGGTAATATATAAAAACAAGTAATTAAAAACTTCGGGGTGCTTTTTGGTGTGAGTCCCCTCGCCTCTAACAAAGAAGGGTAACATTTAAAAATAAGAAATAAAAATTTCAGGGTGCTTTTTGGTGTGAGTCCCCTCGCCTCTCACAAACAAGGATAATATATAAAAATAAAAAATTAAAAATTTTAGGGTGCTTTTTGCAGTGAGCCCCTCGCCTCTAACAAAGAAGGGTAACATTTAAAAATAAGAAATAAAAATTTCAGGGTGCTTTTTGGTGTGAGTCCCCTCGCCTCTCACAAACAAGGATAATATATAAAAATAAAAAATTAAAAATTTTGGGGTGCTTTTTGGAGTGAGCCCCTCGCTTCTCACAAACAGGGGTAATATATAAAAACAAGTAATTAAAAACTTCGGGGTGTTTTTTGGTGTGAGTCCCCTCGCATCTCAAAAACAAGGGTAATATTTAAAAATAAGTAATTAAAAACTTCGGGGTGCTTTTTGGTGTGAGTCCCCTCGCCTCTAACAAAGAAGGGTAACATTTAAAAATAAGAAATTAAAAATTTCAGGGTGCTTTTTGGTTAGTCCCCTCGCCTCTTACAAACAAGGATAATATATAAAAATAAAAAATTAAAAATTTTGGGGTGCTTTTTGGAGTGAGCCCCTCGCTTCTCACAAACAGGGGTAATATATAAAAACAGGTAATTAAAAACTTCGGGGTGTTTTTTGGTGTGAGTCCCCTCGCATCTCACAAACAAGGATAATATATAAAAATAAAAAATTAAAAATTTTGGGGTGCTTTTTGGTGTGAGTCCCCTCGCCTCTAACAAAGAAGGGTAACATTTAAAAATAAGAAATAAAAATTTCAGGGTGCTTTTTGGTGTGAGTCCCCTCGCCTCTCACAAACAAGGATAATATATAAAAATAAAAAATTAAAAATTTTAGGGTGCTTTTTGCAGTGAGCCCCTCGCCTCTAACAAAGAAGGGTAACATTTAAAAATAAGAAATAAAAATTTCAGGGTGCTTTTTGGTGTGAGTCCCCTCGCCTCTCACAAACAAGGATAATATATAAAAATAAAAAATTAAAAATTTTGGGGTGCTTTTTGGAGTGAGCCCCTCGCTTCTCACAAACAGGGGTAATATATAAAAACAAGTAATTAAAAACTTCGGGGTGTTTTTTGGTGTGAGTCCCCTCGCATCTCAAAAACAAGGGTAATATTTAAAAATAAGTAATTAAAAACTTCGGGGTGCTTTTTGGTGTGAGTCCCCTCGCCTCTAACAAAGAAGGGTAACATTTAAAAATAAGAAATTAAAAATTTCAGGGTGCTTTTTGGTTAGTCCCCTCGCCTCTTACAAACAAGGATAATATATAAAAATAAAAAATTAAAAATTTTGGGGTGCTTTTTGGAGTGAGCCCCTCGCTTCTCACAAACAGGGGTAATATATAAAAACAGGTAATTAAAAACTTCGGGGTGTTTTTTGGTGTGAGTCCCCTCGCATCTCACAAACAAGGATAATATATAAAAATAAAAAATTAAAAATTTTGGGGTGCTTTTTGGAGTGAGCCTCTCGCCTCTAACAAAGAAGGGTAACATTTAAAAATAAGAAATAAAAATTTCAGGGTGCTTTTTGGTGAGTCCCCTCGCCTCTTACAACAAGGATAATATATAAAAATTAAAAATTAAAAATTTTGGGGTGCTTTTTGGCGTGAGCCCCTCGCTTCTCACAAACAGGGGTAATATATAAAAACAAGTAATTAAAAACTTCGGGGTGTTTTTTGGTGTGAGTCCCCTCGCATCTCAAAAACAAGGGTAATATATAAAAATAAGTAATTAAAAACTTCGGGGTGCTTTTTGGTGTGAGTCCCCTCGCCTCTAACAAAGAAGGGTAAAATTTAAAAATAAGAAATTAAAAATTTCAAGGTGCTTTTTGGTGAGTCCCCTCGCCTCTTACAAACAAGGGTAATATACAAAAGCAAGCAGTTAAAAACTTCGGGGTGCTTTTTGGTGTGAGTCCCCTCGCCTTTAACAAAGAAGGGTAACATTTAAAAATAAGAAATTAAAAATTTCAGGGTGCTTTTTGGTGAGTCCCCTCGCCTCTTACAAACAAGGATAATATATAAAAATAAAAAATTAAAAATTTTGGGGTGCTTTTTGGTGTGAGTCCCCTCGCCTCTAACAAAGAAGGGTAACATTTAAAAATAAGAAATTAATAATTTCAGGGTGCTTTTTGGTGAGTCCCCTCGCCTCTTACAAACAAGGGTAATATACAAAAGCAAGCAGTTAAAAACTTCGGGGTGCTTTTTGGTGTCAGTCCCCTCGCCTCTAACAAAGAAGGGTAACATTTAATAATAAGAAATTAAATATTTCAGGGTGCTTTTTGGTGAGTCCCCTCGCCTCTTACAAACAAGGAAAATATATAAATATAAGTAATTAAAAATTTCGGGGTGCTTATTGCTGTGAGTCCCCTCGCCTCTCACAAACAAGGGTAATATATAAAAACGAGTAATTAAAAACTTCGGGGTGCTTTTTGGTGTGAGTCCCCTCGCCTCTTACAAACAAGGATAATATATAAAAATAAAAAATTAAAAATTTTGGGGTGCTTTTTGGAGTGAGCCCCTC
The DNA here is from genome assembly GCA_032873175.1 of Leptopilina drosophilae. Lineage (NCBI taxonomy): Eukaryota > Metazoa > Arthropoda > Insecta > Hymenoptera > Figitidae > Leptopilina > Leptopilina drosophilae. Next base: position 16,619 of record JAVJHS010000402.1, on the reverse strand, counting down.
GCTTCTCATAAACAGGGGTAATATATAAAAACAAGTAATTAAAAACTTCGGGGTGTTTTTTGGTGTGAGTCCCATCGCCTCTCACAAACAAGGATAATATATAAAAATAAAAAATTAAAAATTTTGGGGTGCTTTTTGGAGTGAGCCCCTCGCTTCTCACAAACAGGGGTAATATATAAAAACAAGTAATTAAAAACTTCGGGGTGTTTTTTGGTGTGAGTCCCCTCGCATCTCAAAAACAAGGGTAATATTTAAAAATAAGTAATTAAAAACTTCAGGGTGCTTTTTGGTGTGAGTCCCCTCGCCTCTAACAAAGAAGGGTAACATTTAAAAATAAGAAATTAAAAATTTCAGGGTGCTTTTTGGTCAGTCCCCTCGCCTCTTACAAACAAGGATAATATATAAAAATAAAAAATTGAAAATTTTGGGGTGCTTTTTGGAGTGAGCCCCTCGCTTTTCACAAACAGGGGTAATATATAAAAACAAGTAATTAAAAACTTCGGGGTGCTTTTTGGAGTGAGCCCCTCGCTTCTCACAAACAGGGGTAATATATAAAAACAGGTAATTAAAAACTTCGGGGTGTTTTTTGGTATGAGTCCCATCGCATCTCACAAACAAGGATAATATATAAAAATAAAAAATTAAAAATTATGGGGTGCTTTTTGGAGCGAGCCCTTCGCTTCTCACAAACAGGGGTAATATATAAAAACAAGTAATTAAAAACTTCGGGGTGCTTTTTGGTGTGAGTCCCCTCGCCTCTAACAAAGAAGGGAAACATTTAAAAATAAGAAATTAAAAATTTCAGGGTGCTTTTTGGTGTGATTACCCTCGCCTCTCACAAAGAATGTTAATTTAAAAAACAAGTAATTAAAAACTTCGGGTTTCTTTTTTGGGTTGAGACACTTCGCCTCTTACAAACAATGTTAATTAAAAAAAACACGTAATTAAAAACTGAGGGGTGCTTTTTGGTGTGAGTCCCCTCGCCTCTAACAAAGAAGGGTAACATTTAAAAATAAGAAATAAAAAATTTCAGGGTGCTTTTTGGTGAGTCCCCTCGCCTCTTACAAACAAGGGTAATATACAAAAGCAAGCAGTTAAAAACTTCGGGGTGCTTTTTGGTGTGAGTCCCCTCGCCTCTAACAAAGAAGGGTAACATTTAAAAATAAGAAATTAAAAATTTCAGGGTGCTTTTTAGTGAGTCCCCTCGCCTCTTACAAACAAGGATAATATATAAATATAAGTAATTAAAAATTTCGGGGTGCTTATTTCTGTGAGTCCCCTCGCCTCTCACAAACAAGGTTAATATATAAAAACAAGTAATTAAAAACTTCGGGGTGCTTTTTGGTGTGAGTCCCCTCGCCTCTAACAAAGAAGGGTAATATACAAAAGCAAGCAGTTAAAAACTTCGGGGTGCTTTTTGGTGTGAGTCCCCTCGCCTTTAACAAAGAAGGGTAACATTTAAAAATAAGAAATTAAAAATTTCAGGGTGCTTTTTGGTGAGTCCCCTCGCCTCTTACAAACAAGGATAATATATAAAAATAAAAAATTAAAAATTTTGGGGTGCTTTTTGGTGTGAGTCCCCTCGCCTCTAACAAAGAAGGGTAACATTTAAAAATAAGAAATTAATAATTTCAGGGTGCTTTTTGGTGAGTCCCCTCGCCTCTTACAAACAAGGGTAATATACAAAAGCAAGCAGTTAAAAACTTCGGGGTGCTTTTTGGTGTCAGTCCCCTCGCCTCTAACAAAGAAGGGTAACATTTAATAATAAGAAATTAAATATTTCAGGGTGCTTTTTGGTGAGTCCCCTCGCCTCTTACAAACAAGGAAAATATATAAATATAAGTAATTAAAAATTTCGGGGTGCTTATTGCTGTGAGTCCCCTCGCCTCTCACAAACAAGGGTAATATATAAAAACGAGTAATTAAAAACTTCGGGGTGCTTTTTGGTGTGAGTCCCCTCGCCTCTTACAAACAAGGATAATATATAAAAATAAAAAATTAAAAATTTTGGGGTGCTTTTTGGAGTGAGCCCCTCGCTTCTCATAAACAGGGGTAATATATAAAAACAAGTAATTAAAAACTTCGGGGTGTTTTTTGGTGTGAGTCCCATCGCCTCTCACAAACAAGGATAATATATAAAAATAAAAAATTAAAAATTTTGGGGTGCTTTTTGGAGTGAGCCCCTCGCTTCTTACAAACAGGGGTAATATATAAAAACAAGTAATTAAAAACTTCGGGGTGTTTTTTGGTGTGAGTCCCCTCGCATCTCAAAAACAAGGGTAATATTTAAAAATAAGTAATTAAAAACTTCGGGGTGCTTTTTGGTGTGAGTCCCCTCGCCTCTAACAAAGAAGGGTAACATTTAAAAATAAGAAATTAAAAATTTCAGGGTGCTTTTTGGTCAGTCCCCTCGCCTCTTACAAACAAGGATAATATATAAAAATAAAAAATTGAAAATTTTGGGGTGCTTTTTGGAGTGAGCCCCTCGCTTTTCACAAACAGGGGTAATATATAAAAACAAGTAATTAAAAACTTCGGGGTGCTTTTTGGAGTGAGCCCCTCGCTTCTCACAAACAGGGGTAATATATAAAAACAGGTAATTAAAAACTTCGGGGTGTTTTTTGGTATGAGTCCCATCGCATCTCACAAACAAGGATAATATATAAAAATAAAAAATTAAAAATTATGGGGTGCTTTTTGGAGCGAGCCCTTCGCTTCTCACAAACAGGGGTAATATATAAAAACAAGTAATTAAAAACTTCGGGGTGCTTTTTGGTGTGAGTCCCCTCGCCTCTAACAAAGAAGGGAAACATTTAAAAATAAGAAATTAAAAATTTCAGGGTGCTTTTTGGTGTGATTACCCTCGCCTCTCACAAAGAATGTTAATTTAAAAAACAAGTAATTAAAAACTTCGGGTTTCTTTTTTGGGTTGAGACACTTCGCCTCTTACAAACAATGTTAATTAAAAAAAACACGTAATTAAAAACTGAGGGGTGCTTTTTGGTGTGAGTCCCCTCGCCTCTAACAAAGAAGGGTAACATTTAAAAATAAGAAATAAAAAATTTCAGGGTGCTCTTTGGTGAGTCCCCTCGCCTCTTACAAACAAGGGTAATATACAAAAGCAAGCAGTTAAAAACTTCGGGGTGCTTTTTGGTGTGAGTCCCCTCGCCTCTAACAAAGAAGGGTAACATTTAAAAATAAGAAATTAAAAATTTCAGGGTGCTTTTTAGTGAGTCCCCTCGCCTCTTACAAACAAGGATAATATATAAATATAAGTAATTAAAAATTTCGGGGTGCTTATTTCTGTGAGTCCCCTCGCCTCTCACAAACAAGGTTAATATATAAAAACAAGTAATTAAAAACTTCGGGGTGCTTTTTGGTGTGAGTCCCCTCGCCTCTAACAAAGAAGGGTAACATTTAAAAATAAGAAATTAAAAATTTCAGGGTGCTTTTTGGTGTGAGTCCCCTCGCCTCTCACAAACAAGGATAAAATATAAAAATAAGAAATTAAAAATTTTGGGGTGCTTTTTTGAGTGAGCCCCTTGCTTCTCACAAACAGGGGTAATATATAAAAACAAGTAATTAAAAACTTCGGGGTGTTTTTTGGTGTGAGTCCCCTCGCATCACAAAAACAAGGGTAATATTTAAAAATAAGTAATTAAAAACTTCGGGGTGCTTTTTGGTGTGAGTCCCCTCGCCTCTAACAAAGAAGGGTAACATTTAAAAATAAGAAATTAAAAATTTCAGGGTGCTTTTTGGTGAGTCCCCTCGCCTCTTACAAACAAGGGTAATATACAAAAGCAAGCAATTAAAAACTTCGGGGTGCTTTTTGGTGTGAGTCCCCTCGCCTCTAACAAAGAAGGGTAACATTTAAAAATAAGAAATTAAAAATTTCAGGGTGCTTTTTGGTGTGAGTCCCCTTGCCTCTCACAAACAAGGATAATATATAAATATAAGTAATTAAAAATTTCGGGGTGCTTATTGCTGTGTGTCCCCTCGCCTCTCACAAACAAGGGTAATATATAAAAACAAGTAATTAAAAACTTCGGGGTGTTTTTTGGTGTGAGTCCTCTCGCTTTTCACAAACAAGGGTAATATATTAAAGCAAGCAGTTAAAAACTTCAGGGTGCTTTTTGGTGTGACTTCCCTAGCCGCCCACAAACAATGTTAATTTTAAAAAACATGTAATTAAAAACTTCGGGGTGCTTTTTGGTGTGAGTCCCCTCGCATCTCACAAACAATGTTAATTTAAAAAAACAAGTAATTAAAAACTTCAGGGAGCTTTTTTGCGTGGGTCTTCTCGCCTCTCACAAACAAGAATTATATGTAAAAATAAGAAATTAAAAACTTTGGAATGCTTTTTGGTGTGAGTCCCCTCGCCTCTCACAAACAAGGGTAACAAATAGAAATAAGAAATTAAAAATTTCGGGTTTCCTTTTTTGGTGAGTCCTCTCGCTTTTCACAAACAAGGGTAATATATAAAAACAAGTAATTAAAAACTTCGGGGTGCTTTTTTGCGTGAGTCTTCTCGCCTCTCACAAACAAGGATAATATATAGAAATAAGAAATTGAAAACTTTGGAACGCTTTTTGGTGTGAGTCTCCTCGCCTCTCACAAAGAATGTTAATTTAAAAAAACAAGTAATTTAAAACTTCGGGGTGCTTTTTTGCGTGAGTCTTCTCGCCTCTCACAAACAAGAATTATATGTAAAAATAAGAAATTAAAAACTTTGGAATGCTTTTTGGTGTGAGTCCCCTCGCCTCTCACAAACAAGGGTAACATATAGAAATAAGAAATTAAAAATTTCGGGTTTCCTTTTTTGGTGAGTCCTCTCGCTTTTCACAAACAAGGGTAATATATTAAAGCAAGCAGTTAAAAAATTTAGGGTGCTTTTTGGTGTGACTTCCCTAGCCGCCCACAAACAATGTTAATTTAAAGAAACAAGTAATTAAAAACTTCGGGGTGCTTTTTGGTGTTAGTCCCCTCGCCTGTAACAAAGGAGAATAACATTTAAAAATAAGAAATTAAAATTTTAGGGTGCTTTTTGGTGAGTCCCCTCGCCTCTTACAAACAATGTTAATTTAAAAAACAAGTAATTAAAAACTTCGGGGTGCTTTTTTGCGTGAGTCCTCTCGCCTCTCACAAACAAGGGTAATATATAAAAATAAGTAATTAAAAACTTCGGGGTGCTTTTTAGTGTGAGTCCCCTCGCCGCCCACAAACAATGTTAATTTAAAAAAAAAAGTAATTAAAAACTTCGGAATGCTTTTTGGTGTGAGTCCCCTCGCATGTCACAAAGAAGGGTAATATATAAAAATAAGTAATTAAAAACTTCAAGGTGCTTTTTGGTGTGAGTCCCCTCGCATCTCACAAACAATGTTAATTTAAAAAAACAAGTAATTAAAAACTTCGGGGTGCTTTTTTGCGTGAGTCTTCTCGCCTCTCACAAACAAGAATTATATGTAAAAATAAGAAATTAAAAACTTTGGAATGCTTTTTGGTGTGAGTCCCCTCGCCTCTCACAAACAAGGGTAACATATAGAAATCAGAAATTAAAAATGTCGGATTTCCTTTTTTGGTGAGTCCTCTCGCTTTTCACAAACAAGGGTAATATATTAAAGCAAGCAGTTAAAAACTTCAGGGTGCTTTTTGGTGTGACTTCCCTAGCCGCCCACAAACAATGTTAATTTTAAAAAACATGTAATTAAAAACTTCGGGGTGCTTTTTGGTGTGAGTCCCCTCGCATTTCACAATGTTAATTTAAAAAAACAAGTAATTAAAAACTTCGGGGTGCTTTTTTGCGTGAGTCTTCTCGCCTCTCACAAACAAGAATTATATGTAAAAATAAGAAATTAAAAACTTTGGAATGCTTTTTGGTGTGAGTCCCCTCGCCTCTCACAAACAAGGGTAACATATAGAAATAAGAAATTAAAAATTTCGGGTTTCCTTTTTTGGTGAGTCCTCTCGCTTTTCACAAACAAGGGTAATATATTAAAGCAAGCAGTTAAAAACTTCAGGGTGCTTTTTGGTGTGACTTTCCTAGCCGCCCACAAACAATGTTAATTTAAAGAAACAAGTAATTAAAAACTTCGGGGTGCTTTTTGGTGTTAGTCCCCTCGCCTCTAACAAGGAAGAGTAACATTTAAAAATAAGAAATTAAAAATTTCAGGGTGCTTTTTGGTGAGTCCTCTCGTCTCTTACAAACAAGGGTAATATATAAAAGCAAGCAGTTAAAAACTTCGGGGTGCTTTTTGGTGTGACTTTCCTAGCCGCCCACAAACAATGTTAATTTAAAGAAACAAGTAATTAAAAACTTCGGGGTGCTTTTTGGTGTTAGTCCCCTCGCCTCTAACAAGGAAGAGTAACATTTAAAAATAAGAAATTAAAAATTTCAGGGTGCTTTTTGGTGAGTCCCCTCGCCTCTCACAAACAAGGGTAACATATAGAAATAAGAAATTAAAAATTTCGGGTTTCCTTTTTTGGTGAGTCCTCTCGCTTTTTACAAACAAGGGTAATATATTAAAGCAAGCAGTTAAAAACTTCAGGGTGCTTTTTGGTGTGACTTCCCTAGCCGCCCACAAACAATGTTAATTTTAAAAAACATGTAATTAAAAACTTCAGGGTGCTTTTTGGTGTGAGTCCCCTCGCATCTCACAAACAATGTTTATTTAAAAAAACAAGTAATTAAAAACTTCGGGGTTCTTTTTTGCGTGAGTCTTCTCGCCTCTCACAAACAAGAATTATATGTAAAAATAAGAAATTAAAAACTTTGGAATGCTTTTTGGTGTGAGTCCCCTCGCCTCTCACAAACAAGGGTAACATATAGAAATAAGAAATTAAAAATTTCGGGTTTCCTTTTTTGGTGAGTCCTCTCGCTTTTCACAAACAAGGGTAATATATTAAAGCAAGCAGTTAAAAACTTCAGGGTGCTTTTTGGTGTGACTTCCCTAGCCGCCCACAAACAAGGGTAATATATAAAAGCAAGCAGTTAAAAACTTCGGGGTGCTTTTTGGTGTGAGTCCCCTCGCATGTCACAAAGAAGGGTAATATATAAAAATAAGTAATTAAAAACTTTAGGGTGCTTTTTGGTGTGAGTCCCCTCGCCTCTAACAAAGCAGAGTAACATTTAAAAATAAGAAATTAAAAATTTTAGGGTGCTTTTTGGTGAGTCCCCTCGCCTCTTACAAACAAGGGTAATATATAGAAGCCAGCAGTTAAAAACTTCGGGGTGCTTTTTGGTGTGAGTCCCCTCGCCGCCCACAAACAATGTTAATTTAAAAAACAAGTAATTAAAAACTTCGGGGTGCTTTTTTGCGTGAGTCTTCTCGCCTCTCACAAACAAGGGTAACATATAGAAATAAGAAATTAAAAATTTCGGGTTTCCTTTTTAGGTGAGTCCTCTCGCTTTTCACAAACAAGGGTAATATATTAAAGCAAGCAGTTAAAAACTTCAGAGTGCTTTTTGGTGTGACTTCCCTAGCCGCCCACAAACAATGTTAATTTTAAAAAACATGTAATTAAAAACTTCGGGGTGCTTTTTGGTGTGAGTCCCCTCGCCTGTAACAAAGGAGAATAACATTTAAAAATAAGAAATTAAAAATTTTAGGGTGCTTTTTGGTGAGTCCCCTCGCCTCTTACAAACAATGTTAATTTAAAAAACAAGTAATTAAAAACTTCGGGGTGCTTTTTTGCGTGAGTCCTCTCGCCTCTCACAAACAAGGGTAATATATAAAAATAAGTAATTAAAAACTTCGGGGTGCTTTTTGGTGTGAGTCCCCTCGCCACCCACAAACAATGTTAATTTTAAAAAAAAAGTAATTAAAAACTACGGAATGCTTTTTGGTGTGAGTCCCCTCGCATGTCACAAAGAAGGGTAATATATAAAAATAAGTAATTAAAAACTTCAAGGTGCTTTTTGGTGTGAGTCCCCTCGCCTCTAACAAGGAAGAGTAACATTTAAAAATAAGAAATTAAAAATTTCAGGGTGCTTTTTGGTGAGTCCCCTCGTCTCTTACAAACAAGGGTAATATATAAAAGCAAGCAGTTAAAAACTTCGGGGTGCTTTTTGGTGTGAGTCCCCTCGCCGCCCACAAACAATGTTAATTTAAAAAAAAAAGTAATTAAAAACTTCGGAATGCTTTTTGGTGTGAGTCCCCTCGCATGTCACAAAGAAGGGTAATATATAAAAATAAGTAATTAAAAACTTCAGGGTGTTTTTTGGTGTGAGTCCCCTCGCCTCTAACAAAGAAGAGTAACATTTAAAAATAAGAAATTAAAAATTTTAGGGTGCTTTTTGGTGAGTCCCCTCGCCTCTTACAAACAAGGGTAATATATAGAAGCCGGCAGTTAAAAACTTCGGGGTGCTTTTTGGTGTGAGTCCCCTCGCATCTCACAAACAATGTTAATTTAAAAAAACAAGTAATTAAAAACTTCGGGGTGCTCTTTTGCGTGAGTCTTCTCGCCTCTCACAAACAAGAATTATATGTAAAAATAAGAAATTAAAAACTTTGGAATGCTTTTTGGTGTGAGTCCCCTCGCCTCTCACAAACAAGGGTAACATATAGAAATAAGAAATTAAAAATTTCGGGTTTCCTTTTTTGGTGAGTCCTCTCGCTTTTCACAAACAAGGGTAATATATTAAAGCAAGCAGTTAAAAACTTCAGGGTGCTTTTTGGTGTGACTTCCCTAGCCGCCCACAAACAATGTTAATTTTAAAAAACATGTAATTAAAAACTTCAGGGTGCTTTTTGGTGTGAGTCCCCTCGCATCTCACAAACAATGTTTATTTAAAAAAACAAGTAATTAAAAACTTCGGGGTTCTTTTTTGCGTGAGTCTTCTCGCCTCTCACAAACAAGAATTATATGTAAAAATAAGAAATTAAAAACTTTGGAATGCTTTTTGGTGTGAGTCCCCTCGCCTCTCACAAACAAGGGTAACATATAGAAATAAGAAATTAAAAATTTCGGGTTTCCTTTTTTGGTGAGTCCTCTCGCTTTTCACAAACAAGGGTAATATATTAAAGCAAGCAGTTAAAAACTTCAGGGTGCTTTTTGGTGTGACTTCCCTAGCCGCCCACAAACAATGTTAATTTAAAGAAACAAGTAATTAAAAACTTCGGGGTGCTTTTTGGTGTTAGTCCCCTCGCCTGTAACAAAGGAGAATAACATTTAAAAATAAGAAATTAAAAATTTTAGGGTGCTTTTTGGTGAGTTCCCTCGCCTCTTACAAACAATGTTAATTTAAAAAACAAGTAATTAAAAACTTCGGGGTGCTTTTTTGCGTGAGTCCTCTCGCCTCTCACAAACAAGGGTAATATATAAAAATAAGTAATTAAAAACTTCAGGGTGCTTTTTGGTGTGAGTCCCCTCGCCTCTAACAAAGAAGAGTAACATTTAAAAATAAGAAATTAAAAATTTTAGGGTGCTTTTTGGTGAGTCCCCTCGCCTCTTACAAACAAGGGTAATATATAGAAGCCGGCAGTTAAAAACTTCGGGGTGCTTTTTGGTGTGAGTCCCCTCGCATCTCACAAACAATGTTAATTTAAAAAAACAAGTAATTAAAAACTTCGGGGTGCTCTTTTGCGTGAGTCTTCTCGCCTCTCACAAACAAGAATTATATGTAAAAATAAGAAATTAAAAACTTTGGAATGCTTTTTGGTGTGAGTCCCCTCGCCTCTCACAAACAAGGGTAACATATAGAAATAAGAAATTAAAAATTTCGGGTTTCCTTTTTTGGTGAGTCCTCTCGCTTTTCACAAACAAGGGTAATATATTAAAGCAAGCAGTTAAAAACTTCAGGGTGCTTTTTGGTGTGACTTCCCTAGCCGCCCACAAACAATGTTAATTTTAAAAAACATGTAATTAAAAACTTCGGGGTGCTTTTTGGTGTGAGTCCCCTCGCATCTCACAAACAATGTTTATTTAAAAAAACAAGTAATTAAAAACTTCGGGGTTCTTTTTTGCGTGAGTCTTTTCGCCTCTCAAAAACAAGAATTATATGTAAAAATAAGAAATTAAAAACTTTGGAATGCTTTTTGGTGTGAGTCCCCTCGCCTCTCACAAACAAGGGTAACATATAGAAATAAGAAATTAAAAATTTCGGGTTTCCTTTTTTGGTGAGTCCTCTCGCTTTTCACAAACAAGGGTAATATATTAAAGCAAGCAGTTAAAAACTTCAGGGTGCTTTTTGGTGTGACTTCCCAAGCCGCCCACAAACAATGTTAATTTAAAGAAACAAGTAATTAAAAACTTCGGGGTGCTTTTTGGTGTTAGTCCCCTCGCCTGTAACAAAGGAGAATAACATTTAAAAATAAGAAATTAAAAATTTAAGGGTGCTTTTTGGTGAGTCCCCTCGCCTCTTACAAACAATGTTAATTTAAAAAACAAGTAATTAAAAACTTCGGGGTGCTTTTTTGCGTGAGTCCTCTCGCCTCTCACAAACAAGGGTAATATATAAAAATTAGTAATTAAAAACTTCGGGGTGCTTTTTGGTGTGAGTCCCCTCGCCTCTAACAAAGAAGAGTAACATTTAAAAATAAGAAATTAAAAATTTTAGGGTGCTTTTTGGTGAGTCCCCTCGTCTCTTACAAACAAGGGTAATATATAAAAGCAAGCAGTTAAAAACTTCGGGGTGCTTTTTGGTGTGAGTCCCCTCGCATGTCACAAAGAAGGGTAATATATAAAAATAAGTAATTAAAAACTTTAGGGTGCTTTTTGGTGTGAGTCCCCTCGCCTCTAACAAAGCAGAGTAACATTTAAAAATAAGAAATTAAAAACTTTAGGGTGCTTTTTGGTGAGTCCCCTCGCCTCTTACAAACAAGGGTAATATATAGAAGCCAGCAGTTAAAAACTTCGGGGTGCTTTTTGGTGTGAGTCCCCTCGCCGCCCACAAACAATGTTAATTTAAAAAACAAGTAATTAAAAACTTCGGGGTGCTTTTTTGCGTGAGTCTTCTCGCCTCTCACAAACAAGGGTAACATATAGAAATAAGAAATTAAAAATTTCGGGTTTCCTTTTTAGGTGAGTCCTCTCGCTTTTCACAAACAAGGGTAATATATTAAAGCAAGCAGTTAAAAACTTCAGAGTGCTTTTTGGTGTGACTTCCCTAGCCGCCCACAAACAATGTTAATTTTAAAAAACATGTAATTAAAAACTTCGGGGTGCTTTTTGGTGTGAGTCCCCTCGCCTGTAACAAAGGAGAATAACATTTAAAAATAAGAAATTAAAAATTTTAGGGTGCTTTTTGGTGAGTCCCCTCGCCTCTTACAAACAATGTTAATTTAAAAAACAAGTAATTAAAAACTTCGGGGTGCTTTTTTGCGTGAGTCCTCTCGCCTCTCACAAACAAGGGTAATATATAAAAATAAGTAATTAAAAACTTCGGGGTGCTTTTTGGTGTGAGTCCCCTCGCCGCCCACAAACAATGTTAATTTAAAAAAAAAAGTAATTAAAAACTACGGAATGCTTTTTGGTGTGAGTCCCCTCGCATGTCACAAAGAAGGGTAATATATAAAAATAAGTAATTAAAAACTTCAAGGTGCTTTTTGGTGTGAGTCCCCTCGCCTCTAACAAGGAAGAGTAACATTTAAAAATAAGAAATTAAAAATTTCAGGGTGCTTTTTGGTGAGTCCCCTCGTCTCTTACAAACAAGGGTAATATATAAAAGCAAGCAGTTAAAAACTTCGGGGTGCTTTTTGGTGTGAGTCCCCTCGCCGCCCACAAACAATGTTAATTTAAAAAAAAAAGTAATTAAAAACTTCGGAATGCTTTTTGGTGTGAGTCCCCTCGCATGTCACAAAGAAGGGTAATATATAAAAATAAGTAATTAAAAACTTCAGGGTGTTTTTTAGTGTGAGTCCCCTCGCCTCTAACAAAGAAGAGTAACATTTAAAAATAAGAAATTAAAAATTTTAGGGTGCTTTTTGGTGAGTCCTCTCGCCTCTTACAAACAAGGGTAATATATAGAAGCCAGCAGTTAAAAACTTCGGGGTGCTTTTTGGTGTGAGTCCCCTCGCATCTCACAAACAATGTTAATTTAAAAAAACAAGTAATTAAAAACTTCGGGGTGCTTTTTTGCGTGAGTCTTCTCGCCTCTCACAAACAAGAATTATATGTAAAAATAAGAAATTAAAAACTTTGGAATGCTTTTTGGTGTGAGTCCCCTCGCCTCTCACAAACAAGGGTAACATATAGAAATAAGAAATTAAAAATTTCGGGTTTCCTTTTTTGGTGAGTCCTCTCGCTTTTCACAAACAAGGGTAATATATTAAAGCAAGCAGTTAAAAACTTCAGGGTGCTTTTTGGTGTGACTTCCCTAGCCGCCCACAAACAAGGGTAATATATAAAAGCAAGCAGTTAAAAACTTCGGGGTGCTTTTTGGTGTGAGTCCCCTCGCATGTCACAAAGAAGGGTAATATATAAAAATAAGTAATTAAAAACTTTATGGTGCTTTTTGGTGTGAGTCCCCTCGCCTCTAACAAAGCAGAGTACCATTTAAAAATAAGAAATTAAAAATTTTAGGGTGCTTTTTGGTGAGTCCCCTCGCCTCTTACAAACAAGGGTAATATATAGAAGCCAGCAGTTAAAAACTTCGGGGTGCTTTTTGGTGTGAGTCCCCTCGCCGCCCACAAACAATGTTAATTTAAAAAACAAGTAATTAAAAACTTCGGGGTGCTTTTTTGCGTGAGTCTTCTCGCCTCTCACAAACAAGGGTAACATATAGAAATAAGAAATTAAAAATTTCGGGTTTCCTTTTTAGGTGAGTCCTCTCGCTTTTCACAAACAAGGGTAATATATTAAAGCAAGCAGTTAAAAACTTCAGAGTGCTTTTTGGTGTGACTTCCCTAGCCGCCCACAAACAATGTTAATTTTAAAAAACATGTAATTAAAAACTTCGGGGTGCTTTTTGGTGTGAGTCCCCTCGCCTGTAACAAAGGAGAATAACATTTAAAAATAAGAAATTAAAAATTTTAGGGTGCTTTTTGGTGAGTCCCCTCGCCTCTTACAAACAATGTTAATTTAAAAAACAAGTAATTAAAAACTTCGGGGTGCTTTTTTGCGTGAGTCCTCTCGCCTCTCACAAACAAGGGTAATATATAAAAATAAGTAATTAAAAACTTCGGGGTGCTTTTTGGTGTGAGTCCCCTCGCCGCCCACAAACAATGTTAATTTTAAAAAAAAAGTAATTAAAAACTACGGAATGCTTTTTGGTGTGAGTCCCCTCGCATGTCACAAAGAAGGGTAATATATAAAAATAAGTAATTAAAAACTTCAGGGTGTTTTTTAGTGTGAGTCCCCTCGCCTCTAACAAAGAAGAGTAACATTTAAAAATAAGAAATTAAAAATTTTAGGGTGCTTTTTAGTGAGTCCTCTCGCCTCTTACAAACAAGGGTAATATATAGAAGCCAGCAGTTAAAAACTTCGGGGTGCTTTTTGGTGTGAGTCCCCTCGCATCTCACAAACAATGTTAATTTAAAAAAACAAGTAATTAAAAACTTCGGGGTGCTTTTTTGCGTGAGTCTTCTCGCCTCTCACAAACAAGAATTATATGTAAAAATAAGAAATTAAAAACTTTGGAATGCTTTTTGGTGTGAGTCCCCTCGCCTCTCACAAACAAGGGTAACATATAGAAATAAGAAATTAAAAATTTCGGGTTTCCTTTTTTGGTGAGTCCTCTCGCTTTTCACAAACAAGGGTAATATATTAAAGCAAGCAGTTAAAAACTTCAGGGTGCTTTTTGGTGTGACTTCCCTAGCCGCCCACAAACAATGTTAATTTAAAGAAACAAGTAATTAAAAACTTCGGGGTGCTTTTTGGTGTTAGTCCCCTCGCCTGTAACAAAGGAGAATAACATTTAAAAATAAGAAATTAAAAATTTTAGGGTGCTTTTTGGTAAGTTCCCTCGCCTCTTACAAACAATGTTAATTTAAAAAACAAGTAATTAAAAACTTCGGGGTGCTTTTTTGCGTGAGTCCTCTCGCCTCTCACAAACAAGGGTAATATATAAAAATAAGTAATTAAAAACTTCAGGGTGCTTTTTGGTGTGAGTCCCCTCGCCTCTAACAAAGAAGAGTAACATTTAAAAATAAGAAATTAAAAATTTTAGGGTGCTTTTTGGTGAGTCCCCTCGCCTCTTACAAACAAGGGTAATATATAGAAGCCGGCAGTTAAAAACTTCGGGGTGCTTTTTGGTGTGAGTCCCCTCGCATCTCACAAACAATGTTAATTTAAAAAAACAAGTAATTAAAAACTTCGGGGTGCTCTTTTGCGTGAGTCTTCTCGCCTCTCACAAACAAGAATTATATTTAAAAATAAGAAATTAAAAACTTTGGAATGCTTTTTGGTGTGAGTCCCCTCGCCTCTCACAAACAAGGGTAACATATAGAAATAAGAAATTAAAAATTTCGGGTTTCCTTTTTTGGTGAGTCCTCTCGCTTTTCACAAACAAGGGTAATATATTAAAGCAAGCAGTTAAAAACTTCAGGGTGCTTTTTGGTGTGACTTCCCAAGCCGCCCACAAACAATGTTAATTTAAAGAAACAAGTAATTAAAAACTTCGGGGTGCTTTTTGGTGTTAGTCCCCTCGCCTGTAACAAAGGAGAATAACATTTAAAAATAAGAAATTAAAAATTTAAGGGTGCTTTTTGGTGAGTCCCCTCGCCTCTTACAAACAATGTTAATTTAAAAAACAAGTAATTAAAAACTTCGGGGTGCTTTTTTGCGTGAGTCCTCTCGCCTCTCACAAACAAGGGTAATATATAAAAATTAGTAATTAAAAACTTCGGGGTGCTTTTTGGTGTGAGTCCCCTCGCCTCTAACAAAGAAGAGTAACATTTAAAAATAAGAAATTAAAAATTTTAGGGTGCTTTTTGGTGAGTCCCCTCGCCTCTTACAAACAAGGGTAATATATAGAAGCCAGCAGTTAAAAACTTCGGGGTGCTTTTTTGCGTGAGTCCTCTCGCCTCTCACAAACAAGGGTAATATATAAAAATAAGTAATTAAAAACTTCGGGGTGCTTTTTGGTGTGAGTCCCCTCGCCGCCCACAAACAATGTTAATTTTAAAAAAAAAGTAATTAAAAACTTCGGAATGCTTTTTGGTGTAAGTCCCCTCGCATGTCACAAACAAGGGTAATATATAAAAATAAGTAATTAAAAACTTCAGGGTGCTTTTTGGTGTGAGTCCCCTCGCCTCTAACAAAGAAGAGTAACATTTAAAAATAAGAAATTAAAAATTTTAGGGTGCTTTTTGGTGAGTCCCCTCGCCTCTTACAAACAAGGATAATATATAAAAATAAAAAATTAAAAATTTTGGGGTGCTTTTTGGAGTAAGCCCCTCGCTTCTCACAAACAGGGGTAATATATAAAAACAAGTAATTAAAAACTTCGGGGTGTTTTTTGGTGTGAGTCCCCTCGCATGTCACAAACAAGGGTAATATATAAAAATTAGTATTTAAAAACTTCGAAGTGCTTTTTGGTGTAAGTCCCCTCGCATGTCACAAACAAGGGTAATATATAAAAATAAGTATTTAAAAACTTCGAAGTGCTTTTTGGTGTGAGTCCCCTCGCCTCTTACAAACAATGTTAATTTAAAAAACAAGTAATTAAAAACTTCGGAATGCTTGTTGGTGTAAGTCCCCTCGCATGTCACAAACAAGGGTAATATATAAAAATAAGTAATTAAAAACTTCGAGGTGCTTTTTGGTGTGAGTCCCCTCGCCTCTTACAAACAATGTTAATTTAAAAAACTAGTAATTAAAAACTTCGTGGTGCTTTTTTGCGTGAGTCTTCTTGCCTCTCACAAACAAGGATAATGTATAAAAATAAGAAATTAAAAACTTTGGAATGCTTTTTGGTGTGAGTCCCCTCGCCTCTTACAAACAATATTAATTTAAAAAAACAAGTAATTAAAAACTTCGGGGTGCTTTTTTGCGTGAGTCTTCTCGCCTCTTACAAACAAGGATAATATATAAAAATAAGAAATTAAAAACTTTGGAATGCTTTTTGGTATGAGCCCCCTCGCCTCTCACAAAGAATGTTAATTTAAAAAACAAGTAATTAAAAACTTCGGGGTGCTGTTTTGCGTGAGTCCTCTCGCCTCTCACAAACAATGTTAATTTAAAAAATAAGTAATTATAAACTTCGGGGTGCTTTTTGGTGTCAATTGCACAAGGTGTCTCAAGCCGGACCAGTCGGACTAATGGGCCAAAGAATTGTTGAGAGGCCGTGGGCCGTAGTAGCCGCAGACACGATGGAGTTCCCCCAGAGTAAGAGAAACTTCAAGTATTTGGTAGTGTTCCAGGGCTTGTTTTCGAGGTGGATCAAAGTGAAGCCACTGTGAATCAGCAGATGGAAAGTCGGTAGCCAGAGCATTCGAAGAGTTGCTCCTATTCAGATGGGAAACACTGGAATACTTGCTCACCGATAATGGTAAGGAGTTTGACAACAAATTTCTCAAATCAACACTTGAGGAATACAGAGTCAAACATATCACGACGCCACCGTACCATCCGCAAGCCAACCCAGTAGAAAGGAGTAACAGAACTCTGAAAACTATGATCTCTACCTTTATTGGCGCCGATCATAGACACTGGGATCTTCATGTTCATGAGTTCCGTCATGC
>JAVJHS010000401.1:32500-42421 GCA_032873175.1 Leptopilina drosophilae | reverse complement strand
GGGGGTGTTTTTGTGTGTTTTTTGGTGTGGTGTTTGGGGGTGGGGGGGGTTGGTGGGTTGGTTGTGGTGGGGGGGGGGGGGTGGGTTGGTTGGGGTGGTTTTGGGGTGTGTGGGGTGGGGGGGGGGGGGGGGTGGGTTTGGGGGGGTGTTTGGGTTTTTTGGTTGGGGGGGGGGGGGGTGGGGTGGGTGTGTTGTGGTGTTTTTTGGGGGGGGTTGTGGGGGGGGGGTGGTTTGGTGGGTGGTTTGTTTGTTTGGGGGGGGGGGTGTGTGGGGGGGGATTTTGGGGGGGGGGGTTTATTTGTATTGGGGGGGGGTGGGGGGGGGGGGGTGGGGTTTTGGGTTTTGGGTGGTTGTTGGGGGGTTGGGTGGGGGGGGGGGGGGGGGGGTTAGTTTTTGGGGGGGGGGGGGGGGGGGGGGGGGGGGGGGTTTTGGGGGGGGGGGGGGTGGGGGGGGGGGTTGGGGGGGGTTTTTGGTGTTTTTGGGGGGGGGTGGGGTGGGGGGGGTGGGTGGGTTGGTGGTGGGGGGGGGTTGGGGGGGGGGGGGGGGGGGGGGTGTGTGTTTTGGGTGTGTGGGGGGGGGGGGGGGGGGGGGGGTGGGGTTGTGTGTTTTTGTGTGGGGTTTTTTGGGGGGGGGGGTGGGGGGGGGTTGTGGTTTTGGGGTGTGTGGGGGGGGGGGGGGGGGTGTTTGTTGGGGTTTGTGTGTTTGTTGGGGGGGGGGGGGTTGGGTGGGGTGTTTTGTGGGGGGGGGGGGGGGTGGGGGGGGGGGGATGGTTGTGGGTGTGTGTTTTTGGGGGGGGGGGGGGGGGGGGGGTTGGGTTGTGGGGGGTGTGGTGTGTTTGGGGGGGGGGTGGGGGGGGGGGGGGGGGGGTGGGTGTTTTGGGTGTGGGGGGGGGGGTGGGGGGTGGTTGTGTTTTTGGGGGGGGGGTGGGTTGGGGGGGGGGGGGGGGGGTGTTGGGGGGGGTTTTGGGTTGTTGGGGGGGGGGGGGGGGGGGGGTTGGGGTTTGGTGTTTTTGGGGGGGTGGGGGGTGTGGTTGGGGTTTTTTTTGTGGTTGTTTGGGGGGGGGGGGGGGGGGTGGGTGGTTTGTGGTGTTTTGGGTTTGGTGGGGGGGGGGGGGGGGGGTGGGGGGGTTGTTTGTTGGGGGGGGGGGGTGGGGTGGGTGGGGGGGGGGTGGGGTTGTTTTTGGTGGTTTTTTGTGGGGGGGTGGGGGGGTGTGGGGTTGGGGGTTTTTGTGTTTTTGGGGGGGGGGGGGGGGGGGGGTGGTTGGTGGTGTTTTTGTGGGGGTGTTTGGGGGGGGTGGGGGGGTGGGTTTGGGGTTTGGTGTGTGTTTGGGGGGTGGGGGTGGGGGGGGGGGTGGGTTTTTTGTTTGGGTTTTGGGGGGGGGGGGGGGGGGGGGTGGTTTTTTGGTTGTGGGTTTGTTTTGGGGGGGGGGGGGGTGGTTTTTTTTGGTTGTGGGGGGGGGGGGGGGGGGGGTGGGGGGGTTTTGGTTGGGGGGGGGTGGGGGGGGGGGGGGTTGTTGTTGTTTGTGGTGTTTTTGGTGGGGGGGGGGGGGGGGGGGGGGGGTTTTGGGGGGGGGGTGTTTTTGGGGGGGGGGGGGGTGGGTTGGGGGGGTTTTTGGTTGGGGGGGGGGGGGGGGGGGGGGGTTGGTTTTGTGGGTGTTTTGTTGTTTGGGGGGGGGGGGGTTTTTGTGGGTGGGTGTTTTGGGGTTGGTGGGGGTGGGGTGTTTTGGTTTGGGGGGTTGGGGGGGGGGGTGGTGGGGTGTGGGTTTGGGGTGTTGGGGGGGGGGGGGGGGGTGGGTTTGTGGTTTTGTGGTTTGGGGGGGGGGGGGGGGGTGGGTTTTGTTGGTTTGTGGTGTTTTTGGGGGGGGGGGGGGGGGGGGGGGGGTTTGGTGGGTGGTTGGGGTTGTTTGGGGGGGGGGGGGGTGGGGGGGGTGTGTTGGGGGGGTGTTTTGGGTTTTTGGGGGGGGGGGGGGTGTTTGGTTGGGTGTTTTGGGTGTTTGGGGGGGGGGGGGGTGGGGGGGTGTTTTGTGTTTGTTGTGGTTTGGGGTGGGGGTGGGGGGGGGTGTGGTTTGTGGGTTGGGGTTTTTTGGTGGGGGGGTGGGTGGGGTGTTTTTGTGTGTTTGTGGGTTTGGGGTGGGGGGGGGGGGGGGGTGGGGGGTGGTGTTTTGGGGGGGGGGGGGGTGTGTTTTTGGTGTGTTGGTTTTTGGTTTGTGTGTGGTGTTGGTGGGGTTTTTGTTTTGTGTGGGTTTTTTGGGGGGGGGTGGTGGGTTTGTGTTTGGTGGGTTGTTTGTGTGGGGGGGTGGGGGGGGGTGGGGGGTGGTGGGGGTTTGGGTGGTTTTTGGTTTTTGTTGTGGGGGGGGGTGGGGGGGGGTTTTTTTTGGTTTTTTGGTGGGTTTTGGGTTTTTGTGTTGTGGGTTTTGTGGGGGGTGGGTTTGGGTGTGTGTTTGTTTTTGTGGGGTGTGGGGTGGGGGGGGTGGTGGGGGGTTTGTTTTGGTTTTGTTTTGGTGGGTGGGTGGGTGTGGTGTGGGGGGGGTTGGGGGTGTTTTGGGGGTGGGGGGGGTGTGGGGTGTTTTTGTTTGGTGGGGTGGGGTGGGTTTTGGTTGGTGTTTGGGGGGTTTTTGGGTGGGTGGGGGGGGGGGGTTGTTTGTGTGGGGGGTTGGGGGGGGGGGGGGGTTGTTTTTTTGGTGGTTTGTTGTGTTGGGGGGGGGGGGGGGGGGTTTTGGGTGGTTTTTGTGGTTTTGGGGGTGGTGGGGGGGGGGGGTGGTTTTTGGTGTTGTTTGGTGTTGGGTGGGGGGGGGGGGGGGTTTGTTGTGGTGTGGGTGGTGGGGGGTTGGTGGTGTTTGGGTTTTTGTGGTTTTGGGTTGTTTTGGTTTGGGGGGGGGTTGTGTTGTGGGTGTTTTTGTGGGTTTTGTTGGGGTGGGGGGGGGGGGGGGTTGTGGGGTGGTGTGTTTTGGGGGGGTGTGGGTTGGGGTTTTTTGTTGGTTTTGGGGGTTGGGGGGGGGGGTGGTTGTTTTTTGTTTTTTGGGTTTTGGGGGGGGGGGGGGGTGGGGGTTTTTGGTGGTGTGGGGGGGGTGTTGTGTGGGTGGGGGTGGGGGGGTTGTGGTTTTTGTGGGGGTTGTGGGGGGGGTGGGTTTGGTGTGTTTTGTGGGTGTTTGGGTTGGGGGGTGGGTGTGGGGTTGGGGTTGTTTTTGGGGTGGGTGGGGTGGTGTTTTTTGGGGTGTTTGTTTTGTGTTTTTGGTGGTGGGGGTGTGGGGGGGTTGTTTTGGGGGTTGGTGGTTGGGTTGTGTGGGGTGGGTGGGGGTTTTTTTTGGGTTTTGGGGGTTGTTGGGGTTGGTTGGGGGGGTGTTTTTTGGTGTTTTTTGGTGTTTTTTGGGGGTTGGTGGGGGGGGGGGGTGGGTTGGTGTTTGTTGGGGTGGTGGGGGGTGGGGGGGGTGGGTTTGGGTGGTGTGTGTTTTTGTGGGTGGGGGGGGTGGGGGGTGGTTTGGTGGTGGTTTTTGGGTGGGGGGGGTGGGGGGTGGGGTGGTTGGGGTTTTTTGTTTTGTGGGGGGGTTTGGGGTTTTGGTTTGTGTTTTTTGTTTGGGGGGTTTGTGGGGGTGGGGGGGGGTGGTTGGGGGTTTGTTGTGGGGGGTTGGGGTGTTTGTTGTGTTGGGGTTGGGGGGGTGGGTGGGGGGGTGGTGTTTTGGTGTTTTTTGGGGGGGGGGGGTGGGGGTGTGTTGTTGGTGTTTTGGGGGTTTGTGTTTGGGGGGGGGGGGTTTTTTTTGTTGTGGTGGGTTTGGGTTGGGTGGGGTTTGGGGGGGGTTTGTGGTGTTGGGGGTGGGGGGGGGGGGGGGGTTTTTGTTTTGGTGTGGGTGTGTGTGGGGGGGTGGGGTGGGGTTGGGGGGTGGGGGTGTTTTGGTTGTGTGTGGGGGGGGGGGGGTGGGGGGTTTGGTTTTGTGTTGGGGGGGGGGGGGTTGGGGGTTTTGGTGTTTGTGGGTGTTGGGGTGTGGTGGGTGTTGGTGTGGGGTTGTGTGGTTGGGGGGGGGGTGGTGGGTTTTTTGTGGGTTTGTGGGTTTTTGGTGGGGGGTGGGTTTTTGTTTGGTTTGTGGGGTTTGGGGGGGGGGGGGGGGGGGGTGTTGGTGTGGTTGGGTGTGGGGGGTGGGGGGGTGGGGGGGTGGTGGGTGGTTTTTGGGTGTGTGTTGGGGGGGTGGGGTGGGTGTTGTGTTGGGGTGTGTTGTGGTGGGGGGTGGGGTGGGGGGGGGTGTTGGGGGGTGTTTTGTGGTTGTGGTGGGGGGGGGGTGTGGGGGTGGGGGTTGGTGTGTTTTTGGGGGGGGGGGGGGGGGGGGGGTTTTTTGTGGTGGGGTGTTTGGTGGGGGGGGGGGGGGGGGTGTGGTTTTTGGGGTTTTTGGGTGTTTGTGGGGGTGGGGGGGTGTTGGGTGGTTTTTTGTGTGGTGGGGGGGGGGGGTGGGGGGTTGTGGGGGTGTTTTGGTGTGGGGGGGGGGGGGGGTGGTTTGTGTGGGGTGTTTTGTGGTTGTTGGGGGTGGGGGGGGGGGGGGGGGTTGGTGGGTGGTGGGGTTGTTTGGGGGGGGGGTGGGGGGGGGGTGTGTTGGTGGTTTTTGTTGGTGGGGGGGGGGGGGGGGGTGGGTTTGGTTGTGGTTTGTGGTGTGTTTTGGGGGGGGGGGGGGGGGGTTGTGGGTTGTGGGTTGTTTTGTGTGGGGTTGTTGGGGGGGGGGGGGGGGGGGTTGTGTTGGTTGTTTTGTTTGGGGGGGGGGGTGGTTTGTTTTGGTTGTTTTTTGTGTTTTGGGGGGGGGTGGGGGGTTTGGTTTTGTGGTGTGGGGGGGGGTTGGTTGGTTGTTTGGGTGTTGTTTTGGTGGGGGGGGGGGGGGTTGGGTTGTGGGGGGTGGGGTGTGGGTGGGGGGGGGGGGTGGTTTGTGGTGTGTTGGTGTTTGTGGGGGGGGGGGGTTTGGTGTTTGTGGTGGTGGGTGTTTTTGGGGGGGTTTGGGTGTGGTGGTGGTGTTGTGTTTTTGTGGGGGTGGGGGGGTGTTTTGGGGGTGTTTGTTTTTGTTTTTGGGGGGGGGGGTGGGGGTGGTGGTGTGGGTTTTTTTGGTGTGTTTTTGGGGGTGGGTGGGGTGGTGGGTGGGGGGGTTTGGGGTTGGTGGTGGGGGGGGTGGGGGGGGTGTTTTGTGGGGTTTTGGGGGGGGGGTGGGGGGGGTGGGGTTTGTGGGTTTTTTGGTGTTTTTGGGTGTGGGGGGGGTGGGTTTTTGTGGGGGGGGGGGGTGGGGTGGTTTTTTTGGGTGTGTGTTGGGGGGGGGGGGGGGGGGTGGTGGGGTGGTGTGGGGGGGGGGGGGGGGGGGGTGTTTGTGGTGTTTGTGTGGTGGTGGGTGGGGGGGTTGTGTGGGGGGGTGTGTGTTTGGGTTGTTGGGGGGGGGGTGTTTGTTTGTGGGTTTTGGGGTTTTTTGTTGGGGGTGTGGGGGGGGTGTGTTGGGTGGGTTTGGGGTGGTGTTTGGGGGGTGGGGGTGGGGTGGGGGTTTTTGTGTGTTTTTTGGGGGGGTTTGTTGGGGGGGGGGGTGGGTTGGGGTGTTGTGGGGGGGGTGGGTGGGGTGTGTTTGGGTTGTGGTGTTGTGGGGGGGGGGGGTGGGTTTTTGGTTGGGGGTTTTTGGTTGGTGGTTGGGGGGGGGGTGGGTGGTTTTGGGTGGGTTTTGTTTGGGGGTGGTGGGGGGGGGGGGGGGTTGTGGGGTTTTTGGTGTGTTTGGGGTGGTGGGTGGGTGGGGTGTTGGGGGTTTTTGTGGTGTTTTTGTGGTGTGGGGTTGGGGGGTGTGTTTTGGGGGGGGGGTTGGGGGGGGGGGGGTTTGTGGGGTTTTGGGGTGTTTTTTTGTGTGGGGTGGGGGTGTGGTGGGGTTTTTTGTTTGTTTTTGGGGGGGGGGGGTGGGGTGGGGGGGTTTTGTGTTTGTTGTGTTTTGGGGGGTGGGGGTGGGGGGGGTGGGTTTGGGGTGGGGTTTTGGGGGGTGGGTGGGTGGGGGGGGGTTTGGTGGGTGTGTGTTGGGGGGGGGGGGGGTTGGGGGTTTTGGGTGTGGGGGGGGGGTTGGTGGGTGGTTGTGTGGTTTTTGGTGTGGTGTTGTGGGGGGGGGGGGGGTTTGGGGGTGGGTTTTGTTGGTTTTGTTGTGGGTGGGGGGTGTTGGGGGGTGGGGGTGTGTGTGTTTTGGGGGGGGGTGGGGGGGGGGGGGGGGGGGGGGGTGTGTTTGGTGGTGTTTGTGTGGGGGGGTTGTGGGGGGGGGTTGTTGGGGGTTGGGGGTTTGGGTGGGTGGGGGGTGGGGGGGGGTGTTTTTTGGGTGGTGGTGTTTGGGGTGGGGGGGGTTTGGTGGGGGTGGTTTTTTTTGGGGGTGTTGGTGTGGGTGGGTGGGTGGTGTTTTTTGGTTGTGTGGGTGGTTGGGGGGGTGTTGGGTGTTGTTTGTGTTGGGGGGGGTGGGGGTTGTTGGTTTGTGTTTTTTGGGGTTTGTTTTGTGGGGTGGTTGTTGGTGGGGGGTTTGTTTTGGGGTGTGGTTTGTTGGTGGTTGGGGGGTGTTGGTGTGTGGTGTGTGTTTTGGTGTGGGTGGTGGGGGGGGGTTGTGTTTGGTTTTTGTGGGGGGGGGGGGGGGGGGTGGTTTTGGTTTTGTTGTGTGTTGGGGGGTGGGGGGTGGGGGTTGTGTGTTTTGTGTGGGTTGGGTGGGGTGGGGGGGTTTGTTTGTGGTTTTGGTTTGGGGGGGGGGGGGGGGGGGGGGGGGTGTGTTGTGGGGTTGGGGGGGGGGTGGGGGGTGTGGGGTGTTGTGTTTGTGGGTTGGGGGGGGTTGTGGGGTGGGGGGTTTTTTTTTTGTGTTTGGTGGGGGGGGGGGGGGGTGGGTGGGGTTGTTGGGGGGGGGGGGGTGGGGGGGGGGTGGTGTGGGTGTGGGGTGGGGTTGGGGGGGGGGGGGTGGGTTTGTGGGGGGGGGGGTTTTTGTTTGTGTGGGGGTTGGGGTGGGTGGGTTTGGGGGTGTTTTGGGTGGTTTGGGGGGGGGGGGTGTTGTGGGGTTGTTTGTTTTGTGTGTTGTTGGGGGGGGGGGGGGGGGGTGGGTTTGTGTTGTGGTGGTTGTGGGGGGGGGGGGGGGGGGGTGTGTTTTGGTTTTTGTGTGTTTTGGGGGGGGGGGGGGGTGTTGGGGGGTTGGTGTTTTGTTGGGGGGGGGTGGGGTTGTTGTGGGTTTGGTGTTGTTTTGGTTGGGGGGGGGGGGGGGGGGGGTGGGGGTTTGTGTTGGTTTTTGTGTGTTTGGGGGGGGGGGGGGGTGGTGGTGGGTTGGGGGTGTTGGTGTTTTGTTGGGTGGGTTGGGGGGGTGTGGGGTTGGGTTTGGGTGTTTTGTTTGTGGGGTTTGGGGTTGTGGGGGTTTTTGGGTTTGTGTTTGTGGGGTGGGGTGTTGGGGTGGGTTGGGGGGGGTTTGTGGGGTGTTTGGTTTTTTTTGGGGGGGTGGGGGGGTGGGGGGGTTTTGTGTTGGGGGTGTTTTTTGGGGGTGGGGGGGGGGTGTGGTGGGTTGGTTGTGGGTGTGTTTTGGGTGTGGGGGGGGGGGGGGTTGGGTGTGTTGGGTTTTGGGGGGGGGGGGGTGGGGTTTGTGGGTGTGGGTGTTTTGGGGGTGTTGTTTTTGGGGGGTTTGGGGGTGTTGTGGTTGTTTTTGTGTTGTGGGTGGGGGGGGGGGGGGGGGGGTGTGGTTTGTTGGGTTTGTGTGTTTTGGGGTGGGGGGGGGGTGGGGGTGGTTGGTTTGTTTTGGGTTGTTTTGGGGTGGGGGGGTGTTGGGGGGTGTGGGGTGTTGGGTTTTGGGGGGTGTTTGGGTGGTTTGTTTTTTTGGGTGTTTGTGGGGGGGTGGGGTTGGTGGGGTTGTGTGTGTTTTGGGGGTGGGGGGGGGGGGTTTTTGGGGGGTGTTTTGTGTGTTTTTGGGGTGGGGGGGGGGTTGGGGGTGGTTGTTTTTTTTTTGTGTTGGGGGGGGGGGGGGGGGGGTGTGTTGGTGGGTGTGGTTTTTTGGGGGGGGGGGGGGGGGGGTGTTGTGTGGTTGGGGTGTTTTTGGGGGTGGGGGGGGGGGGGGGTGTTTGGGTTGGTTTTTTGGGTTTTTTGGGGGGGGGGGGGGGGGGGTTGGGGTGTTTGGTGTTTTTTTGGGGGGGGGTGTTGGGGTGGTTGGGGGTGTTGGTGGGGTTTGGGGGTGGGGGGGGGGTGTGGGGGGGTTGGGTTGGGGTGGGGGTGGGGGGGTGGGGGGGTGGGTTGGGGGGTGTTTGGGTTGTTTTGGGGGTTGGTGGGGGTGGGGGTTTTGGGGTTTTGGTTTGTTTTGGGGGGGGGGGGGGGGTGGGGGGGTTGTTGGGGTGTTTTTTTGGGGGTTTTGGGGGGGGGGGGGGGGGGTTGGTTGTGGGGTTTGGTTTTTTGGGTGGGGGGGGGGGGGGGGTTGGTGGTTTTTTGGTGTGTGTTTTGGGGGGGGGGGGGGGGGGTGTTTGGGGGGGGGTGTGTGTTGGGGGGGGGGGGGGGGGGGGGGGGGGGGTGTTTGGTGGTTTTTTGGGGGGGGGGGGGGGGGTGTTGGGTGTTTTTGGTGTGGTTTTTGGGGGGGGGGGTTGGGGGGTTTGGTTTGGGGGGGGGGGGGGGGGGGGTTGGTGGGGTTGGTGGTTTTTTTGGGGGGGGGGGGGGGGGGGGTGTTTGGGGGGTGTTTTTGGGGGGGGGGGGGTGGTGTGTTTGTTTTTTGGGTTTTTGGGGGTGGGGGGGGGGGGGGGTTTGGTTGGTTGTGTGTGGGGGGGTGGGGGGGGGGGTGTGGGGTTTGGGGGTTTGTTTGGGGGGGGGGGGGGGGGGGGGTTTTGTGGGGGGGGGGGGGGGGGGTTGGTGGGGGTGTTTTGTTTTTTTGGGTGGGGGGGGGGGGGGGGGTGGGTTTTGTGGGTGTTGTTTGTGTTGGGGGTGGGGGGGGTGGGTTGTTGGGGGGGGGGGGGGGTGGGGGTGGGGGTTTTTTTTGGGTGTTGGGTTGGGGGGGGGGGGGGGGGTGTGTTTTTTGGGGTGGTGGTTTTTTTGGGTGGGGGGGGGGTTTGTGGGGGGGTTTTTGGGGGGGGGGGGGGGGGGGGGGGGGTGTTTTGGGGTGGGGGTTTTGGGGGTGGGGGGGTGGTTGGGTTTGGTGTTGGGGGTTTGGTGGGTGGGGGGGGGGTGTGGGTTTTGGTTTTGGGTGTTTTGGGGGGGTGGGGGGGGGTTGTGGTTGGGGTGTTGGGGTTGTTTGGGGGTGTGTGGGGGGGGGGTTGTTTGGTGTGTTTTTGTTGGGGGTGGGGGGGGGGTGGGGGGGGGGGGTGTTTTGGGGTTTGTGGGGTGGGGGGGGGGGTGGGGGTTGTTGGGGGTTTTTTGGTGTGTTGGTGGGGGGGGGGTGTTGTTTTGGGGTTTTTGGTGGGGGGGGGGGGGGGGGTGGTTTGGGTGTTGGGTGTTTGGGGGTGTGGGGGGGGGGGTGGTTGGTTGTTTTGGTGTGTTTTGGGGGGGGGGGGGGGGGGTGGGGGGGTTGTGGTGTTGGGTGGGGGGGGGGGGGGGGGGGTTGTTTTGTGTTTTTTTGGGTGGGGGGGGGGGGGGGGTTGTGGGGGGGTTTTGTGGGGTGTTTTTTGGGGGGGGGGGGGGGGGGGGGGTGGGTTGTGTTTTTGGGGGGGGGGGGGGGGTGGGTGTGTGGGTTTGGTTTTTTTGGGGGGGGGGGGGGGGGGGGGGTGGTGGGGTGTTTGGGGGTGGGGGGGGTGGGGGGGGGGGGGGTGTTGGGGGTTTTTGGGGTGTTTTGGGGGGGGTGGGGGGGGGGGGGTGTGGGTTTTTGTGTGTTTGGGGGGGGGTGGGGGGGGGGTGGGGGGGGGGGGGGGGGGGGTTGGGGTGGGGGTTGGGGGGGGGGGTGGGGGGGGGTGTGGTTTTGTTGTTTTTTTTTTGTTTTTTTTTTGTGTTTTGGGTTTGGTTGTGGGGTGT
>JAVJHS010000401.1:0-25000 GCA_032873175.1 Leptopilina drosophilae | reverse complement strand
TTTTTTTTGGGGGTGTTGGTTGGGGGTGTTTTTTGTTTTTGGGGGTGTTTGGGGGTTTGGGGGGGGGGTTTTTTTTGGTTTTGGGTTTTTTTGGGGGGGGGGGGGTGTTTTGGGGGTTTTTTTGGTTGGGGGGGGGGGGGGGTGGGGGGGTTTTGGTTTGGTTTTTTTTGGTTGTGGGGGGGTGTGGGGGTTTTGGTTTTTGTTTGTTTTGGTGGGGGGGGGGGGGGTGGGGGGGTTTTGGTTGGGGGGTTGGGGGGGGGGGGTTTGGTGGGGGGGGGGTTTTTGGGGGGGTTTGTGGGGGTGGTTTTTTTTTTTTTTTTGGTTGTTTTTTGGTTGGGGGGGGGGTTTGTTTTGTGGGGTTTTTGTTTGGTTTGTGGGGGGGGGGGGGGGGGGTTGGGGGGGGTTTTTTGGGGTTGGGGGGTGGGGTTTTGGGGGTTTTTGGTTTTTTTTGGTGGGGGGGGGGGGGGGGGGGGTTTTGGTTTTTGGGGGGGGGGGGGGGGTTGGGTTGGGGGGGTGTGTTTTTTTGGGTGGGGGGGGGGGTGTTTTTTTTTGTGTTTGGGGGGTTTTTTTTGGGGGGGGGGGTGTGGTTTGTTTTTTTTGTGGGGGTGGGGTTGGGGGGGTTGTGGGGGTTGTGTGGTTTTTTTTGGTTTGGTTTTTTTTTTGGGGGGGTTGGTTTGGGGGGTTTTTTTTTGTGGGGGGGGGGGGTGGGTTTTGGGGGTTGTGGGGGGGGGGGTTGGTGGGGTTGGGTTGGTTTTTGGGGTTTTTTTGTGGGGGGGGGGGGTTTTTTTTGTTTGGTGTGGGTTTTTTTGGGGGTGTGGTTTTGGTTTTTTTTTGGTTTGTTTTTGGGGGGGGGGGGGTTGGGTGTTTGTTTTTGTGTTTTTTTTTTGTGGGGGGGGGGGGGGTTTGTTTGGTTGGGGGGTTGGGGGGGGGGTTTTTTGGGGTTTTTTTTGGGTTGGGGGTTTTTTTGGGGGGGGTTGTGGGTTTTTTTTGTTTTTTGTTTGTGGGGGGGGGGGGTTGTTTTTTTTTGGTTTGGGGGGTTTTTGGGGGGGTTTTGTTTGGGGGGGTGTTTTTGGGGGGTTGGGTGTTGGTTTTTTTTTTGGGGGTTTGGGTGTTTTGTGGGGGTTTTTTTTGGGGGGTTGGGGGGGGGGGTGTTGGGGGGTGTTTTTTTGGTGGGGGGGGTGGGGGTTTTGGGGGGTGTGTTTTTTGTTTTGGGTTTGGGGGGGGGGGGGGGTGTTTTTGTTTTTGGGGGTTTTTGGTTTGTTGGGGGGGGGGGGGGGGGTTTGGTGGTTTTGTGGGGGGGTTTTTGGGTTTTTTGTTGTTTTTTTTGTGGGGGGGTTGGGGTTTTTGTGTTTTTGGGTTTTGGGGGGGGGGTGTTTTTTGGTTGGTTTTGGTGTGTGGGGGGGGGGGTGTGGGGGGGGTTTTTTGTGTTTTTGTTTGGGTTGGGGGGGGGGGTTTGGGGGTTGTGGGTTTTGGGGGGGGGGGGGTGGTTTTTTTGTTTTTTTTGGTTTTTGTTTTGGGGGGGGGGGTTGTGGGGTTGGGGGTTTTTGGGTTTTTGGGGGGTGGGGGGGGGGGTTTTTTTGGGTTTTTGTTTTTGTTTGGGGGGTGGGTTTTGGGTTTTTTGGGTTGTTTGTTGGGGGGGGGGGGGGTGGGGTTTGTGGTGGTTTTTGGGTGTTTTTGGGGGGGGGGGGGGTGTTGGTTTGGTTTTTGGGTTTTTTGGGTGGGGGGGGGGGGGTTGGGGGTTTTTGGGTTTTTTTTTTTGGGGGGGTGGGGTTTTTGTGGTGTTTTGGGTTTTTTGTTTTTTTGGGGGGGGGGGGGGGTGTGGTTTTTTGTTTGTGGGTTGTTTTGGTGGGGGGGGGTTTGTGTTTTTTGTTTGGGGGGTGTTGTTTTGGGGGGGGGGGTGTTGGGTGGTTTTGTTGTTTGGGTTTTGTGGGGTGGGTTGGGTTTTTGGGGGGGTGTGGTGTTTTTTTGGTGGGTTGTGTGTTGTTGGTGTTTTGTGGGGGGGGGGGGTTGGTTTGGTTTTTTTGTTTTGTGTGGGTGGGGGGGTGGGTTGTGGGGGTTTTTGGTTTTTTTGTGGGGGGGTTTGGTGGGGGTTGGGTGTTTTGTTGTTGGTGGGGGGGGGGGGGTGGTTTGGGGTTTTTTGTGTGTTTTTTGGTGGGTGGGGTGTTTTGGTTTGTGTTTTTTGTGGGGGGTGGTTGGGTGTGGGTGTTTTTTTTTGGTGTTTTTTTGTGGGGGGTTTGGGGGTGGGTTTGGTTTTTGGTGTTTTGTTTTGTGTGGGGGTGGGGGGTTTTTGTTTTTTTTTGTTGGGTGTGTTTTGTGGTGGGGTTTTGTTTGGGTGTTGGTTTTTGTTGTTTTTTGTGGGTGGTTGGTTGTGTTTTTTGTTTTGGGGGGTGGTGGTGTTTTTGGGGGTGGTGTTGTTTGTGTGGGTTGGGGTTTGTTTTTTTGGGGGGGTGGTGTGGGGTGTTTTGGTGTTTGTTTTTGTGTGTTGTGTGTTGGGGGGTGGGTGGGTTTTTGTTGTGGGGTTGTGTGGGGGTTGTTTGGGGGTGTTGGGTGTGTTTTTTGGGGTGTTGGTGTTTGGGTGTGGTTGTTTTGGGTTTTTTTGGTGGGGTTGGTTTTTGTGTGGTTTGGTGGTGTGGGGTGGTGTTTTTTTTGTGGGTGGGGGGTGGGGGTGGTGTTGGGGTTGGGGGGTGTTTTGTGTGGGGGGGTGTGTTTTTTTGGTTGTTGGTTTGTTTTGGTGGTG
The DNA here is from genome assembly GCA_032873175.1 of Leptopilina drosophilae. Classification (NCBI taxonomy): domain Eukaryota; kingdom Metazoa; phylum Arthropoda; class Insecta; order Hymenoptera; family Figitidae; genus Leptopilina; species Leptopilina drosophilae. Next base: position 22,263 of record JAVJHS010000401.1, on the reverse strand, counting down.
GGGTGTGTTTTTTGGTGGGTGTGGTTGTTTGTGGTTTGTGGTTTTTTGTGTGGGGTGTTGTGTTGGGGTTTTGGGGTGTGGGTTTTTTTTGTGGGGGGGGTTTTTTTTTGTGGTTTTGGTTTGGTGGGGGGGTGGGGGGGGTTGTTGGGTTTTTTGTGGGGTTTTTTTGGTGGGGGTGGTTTGGGGGTGGTTTGTTTTTTGTGTGTTTGGGGGGGGTGGGTGGGTTTGTTGGTGGGTTTTTGGGTTGTGGGGGGTGGGGTGGGTTGTTTTTTGTGGTGTGGGTTGGGGGGTGGGGTGTGGGGTGGGTTGTTGTGTTTTGTTGGGGGGGGGTTGGGTTTTGGTGTGTTGGTGTGTTGGGGGGTGTGTTTTGTGTTTTTGGGTTTTTTTTGGTGGGGGGTGTGGTGTTGTTTTTTTGGTTTTTGGTGGGTTGTTTTTTGTGTGGGTTTGGGGTGTTGGGGGTGGGTGGTTGGTTTGTTTTTTTTGTTTGGTGTTGGTTGGGGGGGTTTGGGTGGGGGTTTGTGTGTGTTTTTGGTGGTTGGGTGTTGGTGTTGTTGGTTTGTGGGGTGGGGGGGGGTGGGGTTTGTGTGGGTTTGTTGGGTTGTGTTGGGGTTTGGTGGTTTTTGTTTGGTGGGGTTGTGGGGTGTGGGGTTTTGTGTGGTGGGGTGGGGGGGTGGTTTGTGTGTGTTTTGGGGGGTTTTGTGGTTGGGGGTGGGTGGGTGTGTTGTTTGGGTTTTGTGTTTTGTGGGGGTTGTTTTATTTTTTGGGTTTTTGGGTTTTTTTGGGTGGGTGTGTTTTTTGGTGGGGGTGTTGGGGGGTGGTGTGGTTTGTGTGTGGTTGTTTTGTGGGTTGTTTGGGTGTTTGGGGGGGTGTGTGGGGGGTGTTGGTGGGGTGTTGGGGGGGGTTGGGGTTGTTGGGTGTTTTTGGTTGTGTGGGTTTGTTGTGTTTTTTTTTGGTTTTTGGGGGGGTTGTTTTTTGGGGTGGGGTTGTGTGGTTGGGTGGGTTTTTTTTGTGTGTGGGGGTGTGGGGGGGTTTTTTGGGGTTTTGTTGGGGGTGGTGGGTTTTTTTGGGGTTTTGTGTGGTTTTGTTGGTGGGTTGGGTTTTTGTGTGTGTGGGGGGTGGGGGGGTGTGTTTGGTGGGGTTTTTGGGGTGGGTGGGGTGGGTGTTTGTTTTGTGGGTTGTGGTGTGGGGGTGGTGGTGGTTTTGTTTGTTTTTGTGTTTGTTGGTTGGGGTGTTTGTGTTGGTGTTGTTTTTTGTGTTTGGGGTGGGTTTGGGGTGTTGGTTTTGTTTGTTTTGTGTTTTTTTTTTTGTTGTTTTTGGGGTTTTGGTTTTTGTGGTTTTTTTTTTTGGTTTTTTTTTTTTTTTGTTTGTTTTTTTTTTTTTTTTTTTTTTTTGGTTTTTTGTGGTTTGTTGTTGGGGGTGTTTGGGGGGGTTTTTGTGTGGGTTGGTGGTGTTTGGGGGGTGTTTTTTTTGGTTGGGGTTGTGGGGTTGGGGTGTTGGGGTTTTTTGGGGGGTGGGTGGTGTTGTTTGGTGGTGGGGTGTTTGTGGGGGTGTTTGTGGGTGGTGGGGGTGGGGTTTTGGTGGGGGTTTGTTTTGGGTGGGGGGTGGGGGGGTTTTGTTTTTTTTGGGGTTTTTGGTTGGGTGGGGGGGTTGTTTTTTTGGTGGTGGTTGTGGGGGGTGTTTGGGGGGTGTTTGGTTGGGGGTGGTTTGTTTTGTGTTGTGTTTGTGTTTGTTGGGTGGGTGGGTTGGGTTTTGTTTTGGGTTTTTTTTGTTGGGGGGTGTGTGGGGTTGTTGGTTTGGGGGGTGTTTTTGTGGGTTGGTGGGGTTTTTGGGTTGTGTGGTTGGGTTTTTGGTGGGTTGTGGGTTTTTTGGTTGTGGTGTTGTGGGGGTGTTTTTTTTGTTGGGGTTGTGTGGGTGGGTTTGGTTTTTTTTGGTGGGGGGGGTGTTGGGGTGGGTTGTGGTGTTTGTTGGGGGGTGTTGTTGTGGGTGGGGGGTTTGTGTGGTTTGGTTTTGTGGGGGTGTGGGTGTGTTTGTTTGGGGTGTTTTTGGTGGGGGGGTTTGGTGTTTGGGGGGGGTTGTGTGGGTGTTGGGGTGTGTTTTTTGTGGTGGTTTTTGTTGGTTTGTGTTTTGGGTTGTTTGGGTGGGGGTTGGGTTGTGTTTTTGTTGGTGGGGGGGGGGTGTTGGGGTTGGGTGGTGGGTTTGGGGTGTTTTTTGTTGGGGTTGTGGGTGGGTTTTTTGTTTGTGTGGGGGGGTGTGGTGTTTTTTTTGGGGGTTGGGTGTGTTTGGGGGGTTTTGGGTTTTTTTTTGGGTGTTGTTTTGGTGGGTGGGTTGTTTTGTTTGTTGGGTTGTTGTGTGGGGTGGTTGGGGTTTTGTTTTGGGGGGGTTTGGGTTGTGGTTGGGTGGGTGTGTTGTTTTTGTGGTTGTGTTGTGGGTGTTGGGGGTGGGTTGGGTTTGGTTGGTTGTGTGGGTTTTTGTTGGGGTGGGTTTGGGGTTGTTTGTTGGGGGTGTGTTTGTGTGTGGGTTGGTTTTTGTTGGTTGGGGGGTGTTTTGTGTGGGGGTTGTGGTTTTGGGGGTTTGTTTTTGTGGGGGTGGTTGTGTTTGGTTTTTTTTGGTGGGGTGGGGGGGGTGGTTGTGTTGGGGTTTGGTGTGGGTGGTTTTGTTTTGGGGTGGTGGGTGTGGGGGGGTGGGGGGTGTTGTTTGTTGGTGGGGTTGTGGTGGGGTGTTGTGGGGTTGTGTTTTGTGGGGGTGGTTGGGTTTGTTTTGTGTTTTTGTGGTGTGGTTTGTTTTGTTGGGTTTTTGTGGTGGGTGGGTGTGTTGGTGTGGGGGGGTGGGGGTTTTTTTTTGTGGGTTGGGGGTTTTTTTGGGGGTTGTGTTTTTGGGGGGGTTGTTGTTGTGGGTGGGTTGTGGGTTTTGTTTGGTTTGGGTGGGTTGTGGGGGTGGTTGTGTTGGGGGTTGTTTTTGGTGGGGGGGTGTTTTGTTTTTGGGGTGGGTGTTTTGTGGTGTGGGGGGGTTTTGTTTTTGGGTTGTTTTTGGGGGTGGGTTGTGGTTTTTTGGGGTTTGGGTTTTTTTGGTGTGTGGGGGTTTGGTTTTGGGTGGTGGTTTGTGTGGGGTTGGTGGGGTTGGTTTGGGTTGTGGGGGTTTTTGGGGGGTGGGTTTGTTTTTTGGTTGTTGTGGGTGTTTTTGGTTTGGTTGGGGGGTGGGTGGTGTTTGGTGGGGGTTTTTTGTGGGTGGGTTGGTTGGGGGTTTTTGTTGGGTGTTGGTTTGTGGTGGGTGGTTTTTTTTTTGGTGGGTGTTGGGGGGTTTTTGGGTGTGTTTGTGTGGTTGTGGGTTGTTTTTGGGGGGTGTTTTGTTGGTGGGGTTTGTTTTGTTGGTGGTGTGTGGTGGGTGGGGTTGTGGGGTTTTGGGTTGGGGTGGTGTGGGTGGTGTTTTTTTGGTTGGGGTGTTTGTTGGTGGGGTGGTTTTTGGGGTTTGGGGGGTTTTGTGGTGGTGGTTGTGGTTGTTTTTGTGGGGGTTTTGTGGGGGTGGGTTTTTTGGTGGGGTGGGTGTTTGTTTGGGTGTTTGTTTTGTGGGGTGTGTGGGGTTTGTTGGTGGTGTGGTGGGTTTTTTTTTGTGTTTGTTTGTGGTGGTTTGTTTGTTGTTGTGTTGTGTTGTGGGGGGGTTTGGTGGTTGGTGTGGGTTGTGGGGGGTGTTTTTTTTGTGGTGGTTTTTTGGGGTTGGGGTGGGGTGTGGTGTTTGTTGGGTGGGGTGGGGGTGGGGGGTTTGTGTTTTGTTGTGGGGGTGGGTTTGTGGGGGGGGTGTGTTGGGTGTGGTTGTTTTGGTTTGGGGGGGGTTTGTTGTTGTGTGGTTTGTGGGTGGGTTGTTTGTGTGTTTGGGTGTTTTGGGGGGGGGGGGTTTTTGTGGTTGTGGGTGTGTGTTGTGGGGTGGGGTGTTTGGGTGTGTTGGTGGGGTGGGTGGGTGTTTGTTGTTGTTGGGTGTTTGGGGGGGGGTTGGTGTGGTTGGGGTGTTTTTGGTTTTGGGGGGGGTTGTTTTGTGTTGTGGTTTGGTTTGGTGGGTGGTGGTTGTGGTGTTGGGGGGGGGTTGGGTTGTTTGTTGTGGGGTGTTTGTTTGTGGGGTGTTGGTGTTGTTTGGGTGGTTTGGGGTTTGGGGGGGTTTGTTTGTTGTGTTGGGGTGGTTGGGTGTGGGGTTGTTTGTGGGGGTGGGGTGGTTTGTGGTTGTGGTGGGGGTTGTTGGGGGGTGGTGGGTGTGGGGGTTGTGGGGGGGTTTTTGGGGTTGGTGTTTGGGTGGTTGTGGTTGGTGTGGGGGTGTTGTGTGGGGGTTGGGGTGTTTTTGTGGGTGGGTGTTTTGGTTGGTGGTTGGGTTTGGTTGTGTGTGGGGGTTTGTGTGGGTGGGGGGTTTGGGGTTGGTTGGGGGGGTGGTGGTGGTGGGTTGTGGGGGGGTGGGGGGGGGTGGGGTGTTTGGTGGTGTGGTTGTGTTTTGGTTGGGGGTTTTGTGTTGGTGGTGGGGTTTTTTTTTTGGGGGTGTGGGGTTGTTGTGGTGTGGGGGTTGGTTTGGTGTTGGTTGTGTGGGGGTTGTGTTGTGTTTGGGTGTGTTGGTTGTGGGTTTTGTGGGGTGTGTGGTTGGGTTTTGGGGTGTTGGTTTGGGTGGGGGGGTTGTTGTTTGTGTGTGGGGTGGTGGGGGGGTTTGGTTTTTTGTTGTGGGTGTTTGTGTGGTGGTGGGTTTGTTTTGTTTTGTGTGTGGGGGTGGGTTTTGGTGGGGGTGTTTTGGTTGGTAGGGTGTGGGGTTTGGGGTTTGGGGGGGTTGTTTTGGGGGGTGGTGTTTGTGGTGTGGGGGGTGGTGGGGTGTTTGGGTTTTTTGTTTTTTGTGGGGTGTGTTTGGTTGGTGTGTTTTTGTTTGTGGGGGTGTTTTGGGGGGGGTGGGGGTTTTTTGTTGGTTGTTTGGTTTGGGGGGGGGTTTGTTTTTTGGGTGGTTGGGGTGTGTGTGGGGGGTTTTGGGTGGGGTTGGGGGGGGTTGGTGTTTGTTGTGGTTTGTGTTTTGGTGGGGTGGGTTTGGGTTTTTTGGTTGTGTGGGTGGTTGTTTGGTGGGGTTTGGTTGGGTGGGTGGGGTGTGGTTTTGTGGGGTTGGTGGGGTGTGTGTGGTTTGGGGGGTTTTGTGTTTTGTGTGGGGTGGGTGGGTTGTGTTGGTGTTTTTGGGTTGGGGGGTTGTGTTGTGGGGGGGGGGTTGTTGGTTGTTGGGGGTGTTGGTTTGGTTTTTGTGGGGGGTGTTGGTGTTGGGGGGTGTGGTTTTGGGGGTGTTTGGTGGGTGGGGGGTTTGGTGTTGTTGTGGTGTGTGGGGTGTGGGGGGGTGTGGTTGTTTGGGGTGTGGGTTTGGGGTGGGGGTGTTTGGGGGGTTGTGGGGTTGGGGTTTTTTTGTTGGTTGGGGGTGGGGGGGTGTGGTTGTTTGTGTGGTTTGGGGGTGGTGGGGGGGTGTGGTTTTGGGTGTGGTTGGTTTTGTGGGGGTGTGTTTTGTGGTTTTGGTTGGTGGGTGGTGGGGTGGGTGGGTTTTGTTGTTGTGTGGGTGGGTTGGGGGTGGTTTTTGTTTTTGTGGGGTGGTTTTTGTGGGGGGGGTGTTGTTTGGTGGTTGTTGGGGTTGGTGGGTGGGGGTGTGTGTTTTTTTGGTGGGGTTTGGGTGGGGGGGGGGGTTGTGTTTGTTTGTGTGGGTGGGGGGGGGGGTTTGGTGGTGGGGTGTGTTTGTTGTTTGTATTGGGGGGGGGGGTGTTGGGTTGTTTGGGGGGTGTTGGTTTTTTGTGGTTGTTGGGGGTGTGTGGGGGGGGGTTGTTTTGTGGTTTTTGGGGTGGTGGGTTGTTTGTTTTGGTGGTTGGTTGGGTGGGGTTGTGGGTTTTGTGTGGTGTTTTGGGGGTGGGGGGTTGGGTTTGTTGGTTGTGGGGGTTTTTTGGTGTGGGGGGTGTGTTTTTGTTTGGGGTGGTTTGGTGTGGTGGGTGTGGGTGGTTTTTTGTTGTGGGTGGTGGTGGGGTGTGGGGGGTTTTTGTTTTGGTTTGGGGGGGGGTGGTTGTTTGTTTGTTTTGTTGGGTTGTGGGGGTGGTTTTTGTGTTTTGGGGTTGGGGGTTTTGGGGGGTGGGTGATGGGTGTTTTGGGGGTGTTGTGTGGGGGTTGTTGTTGGGTTTTGTTGGTTGGGGGTTGGGGGTTGGTTGGTGGTGTGGGGGGGTTTTTTTGTTTTGTTGGGGGGTGGTTTTTGTTTGGTTTGTGGTGGTGTTTTGGGGGGGGGGGGTTGGGTTTGTTTTTGTGGGGGTTGGGGTGTGGGGGGGTTTGGGTGTGGGAGGTTTGGGGTGGGGTGGGGGGTTGTGTGGGGTGTGGGTTGGGTTGGGGTGTGTTTGTTTGTGGGGTTGGGTTGTGGGTTTGGGTTGTGGTGTGTTTGTTTTGGAGGGTGGTTTGGTTTTTGTTGTGGGGGGTGTTTGGTTTGGGTGGGGTTTGTGTTGTGGGTGGGTGGGTGTGGGGGGTGTTTGGTTGTTTGTTTTGGGTTGGGTTTGTGGTTGGTGGGTTGTTGGGTTTTTGGTGGAGGGGTTGTGGGTTTGTTTGTGTGGTTTTGGTGGGTGTGAGGGGTTGGGGTTTGGGTTGGGTGGTGGGTGGGGGTGGTTTTTGGGGTGTATTTTTTTGGTTGGGGTTGTTGGGGTTTTGGGTGTTGGTTGTTGTTTGGGTGGGGTGTGTGGTTTTGGGGTGTGGTGGTGGGTGGGGGGTTGGTGTGGATTGTTTTTGGGGTGTGTGGGTTTTTTGGTTGGGGGGTTGTGGGGTTTGTTTTGTTTTGTGGGGTGTTGGTGGGGGGGGGTTTGGTTTTGGGGTTGGTTGGTGGGTTTGTGGGTTGTGTTTGGTTGTTTTGTGGGGTTTGGGGTTGGTGGGGTGGGGTTTGGGGTGGGGGTGTTTGGGGTTATGGTTTGGGTGGGGGGGGGGTTGGTTTTGTGTGGGTTTTAGGTTTTGGTGGTGTGGTTTGGTTTGTTTTGGGGGTTATGGGGGTTGGGGGGTGGGGGTTGGTGTGGTTGGTGGGGGTGTGTTTGGGGGGGTGGTGGTGGTTGTGTGGGGTTGTGGTGTTGGGGTTGTGGGGTGGTGTTTGTGGTTGGTTGGTTTGGGTGGGTTTGGGGGTTGGGGTGGGTTGTTGTGGTTGTGGGGGGGTGGTGTTTGTTGTGGGGGGGGTGGTTGTTTTGGTTTGGGGGGGTTGGGTTGTGGGTGGGGGTGTGGTGGTGGGGGTTGGTGGTGTTTGTTGGGGGTGTTGGGGTGGTTTGGTGGGGGGGTTTGTTGTGGGGGGTTGGGGGGTTGTTGTGTTTGGTGGTGGGGGGGGTTATTGGATTTCATGGGGTATTTGTTTGGTTGTTGTGGGTGTTGTGGTGGGCGGAGCGTTTGTTGTAGTATGGGGGGTGTTTAGGTTGTGGTTTGGTGGTCGTTGTGGAGGGGTTGTGGTTTGGGTTTGGTTGTTTGGTGTGGGGGGTCTGGGGTGTTGGTTTTGTGGGTGGTGTGGGTGGTGGTTGTGGGGGTGGGTGGTTGGTGATGTGTGTGTGGTTGTGTTGGGGTTGTTGGGAGTTGGGTGTTGTGTGTGTTTGGTTGTGGGTGATTGGTGTTTTGTTGGATAATGGGGGGTTTATGTTTGGGGTCGTGTTGGGTTTTGGGTTGTAGGGGTGATGGTGGGTTTTGAATTGTGGGTGTGTGGGTATTTGTGTGTAGGGTGAGAGATGGTGCGCGTTGGTTTGGTTGGTTTATGTGATTTAGTTGGGGTGGTGTGATTGGTGGTGGTGGGGTGTGGGGTGGTGGAGTTTTGGGGGGGTTACGATGGTATTGGGAGGTTTTATTGGTGTTTGTGTGTATTTTGGGATTGTGGTATTGGCTGTGTGGATTTGGGGGGTTGGGGGGGGTGGTCTAGGTGTTTGGTGGAGGGTGGTGTGGGGGCGTTTGTTTGTTTGATGTTTTGGGGGTTGGGGGGGGGGTGTGGTTGTTTGTTGTGGTTGGGGTTGGTGTTGTGGGGTTGGTTGTTGTTTGTGGGTTTGGTGCGGGGGGTGCGTTATTGTGTGTGGTAGATTGAGTTTGAGGCGGTGAGGGGTGTTTTTATGGCTGTGTGTTATTTGGGTGTTGGGTGGTAGGTAGATGTTTTGTGTGGTTTTGTGTTGTGTGTGGGTGTGTGTGTGTTTTGTGTTGGTTGTGGTTTTTGTGTCTGGGGTGTGGTGGTTGACTTGGGTTTTTGGGAGAGGGTGATGGTTGTTTGTTGTGGTAGATTTGGGGTGTGGGTGGTGGTTTTGGGTATGTGATGTTTGTAGGTTGGGTTGGAGGTTTGTTCTGTGGGTAGGGATTGGTGGTTGGGGGGGTGATGGGGGGTTGGTGTTGTTGGTCTTTGTGTTGTTTTGTTGGGTGGTGGACGGGTTTGTGTGGTGTGTTGTGGGGTGTTTGTGTGTTTGTGGGGTGGTGGTTAATTGGGTGTGTTGGGGTTTGGGTTTGGTGGTATAGTGTTGGTGGGGGTTTGTTGGGTTTGCGGTGTGGTTGTGTTGTGGTTGTTTTTGTGGGTTGTGGTGGAGGTGTTTGGGTGTGGGTTTTGTTTGTGGGTTGTTGGTTGTCTGGGGTTTTGTGGGTTGTTGTTGGGGTGTTGGGTGGTTTGGGGTGTGGAGTTGATGTGGTGTGTTGTAGTTGCGTGTAGATTTCGGTTTGGGGGGTTGGGTGGGGTGTGGGGGTTTTGGGTTGTTGTTTTGTGAGTGGGTGGGGTTGCGTGTTGCGTTTGTGGGTGAAGTTGGTTTGGGGTGGGTTTGTTTGGTTGGTGTTGTGTTGGTGTTTGGTGGTTATTGTTTGTGAGTGGTTGGTGGTGCTTGGTGGTTGCCTATGGTTTTTGTGTTTGTTGGTGTTTTTGTGGGGAGGTGTAGTGTGGTTGGTTGGTGGTTGTGGGGGGTTGTGTGTGGTTTGGTTGTGTGGTTTGGTGTTTGGGGGTGTTGTTTTTGTTTGATTGTGTTTGTGGTGGGTTTTTGGTTGTTGGTGTGTGGTTGTGTTTTGATGTGGGGGTAGATGTTTTTTTGTTGTGCCTATTGATTAATTTTGGTTTGTTGTGATTGTGGGTTATTTGCTTTGGGGGGGGGGGGTGTGGTTTGTGTGGTTTGTGTGTGGTGGTTGTGTTGGTTTTATAGTGTTGAGTGTTGTTGTTTGTGGTTTTTTGTGTTGGTGGTTTGTGTGTGGTTGTGTGTTTATGGGTTGGGGTGGGGGTGGTTGGTGGGGGGGTGTGGTGGGGGTGTTTTGGGGGTTTGGGTGGGTTTGGGTGTTGTGTTTGGTGTTATGGGGTGGGTGTTGGTTTAATGTTGGGGGGTGTTGTGGGTTGTGTTTAGGGTTTTGGAGGTGGGTGTTTCGTTGTGTGTGATTTGTTTTTTGGGGGTGGTTGTGTGGTGGGTTATTAGGTGTGAATTTGTTTTTAGTGTGTTTGTGTGTTTGTTGGTAAGGGGGTTTGGTCGTTTGTTTGGGGTTTGTGTTTGGGGTTGTGGATTTAGGTGTTATTGTTTTGGTTGGTTTTGGTTATGGTGGGTTTGGATTTTGTTTTTTTTTTCGGGGTAGCTTTGAGTGTTCGTTGGTGTTTTGGTTTGTGTTTTTTGTGGTTGTAGGGTGGGGTGTTTGGTTTTTTGTGTGGGTGTTCGTTTAGTTTTGGGGTTGGTTTTGGGTTGTGTTTGATGTGCGGGTTAGTAGTTTTGTTGTTTTGTTGTGCGTGGTTGTGGTGGCATTTGTATGGGTGGTAGTTTAGTTGGTGAGTTTGGTTGTGTGTTGGGGTGTTGTTGTTTGGTTAATTGTTTTTGGTGTTAGTTTTTGTTTTTTGTGGGTAGTTGTGGTGGAAGGGGTATGTTTGGTGTTTGTTTTTGGGTGGTGTTTGTGGTGGGGTAGGGTGGTGGAAGGATTGTTGGTTGGGAGTTTGGGTGGTGGTTTTTGTTGGTATGGGGTTTGGAAGGGGTTGATGGTTTGTTTGTTGGGTAGTTGGGAAATTAGGTGGGAATTGGTTTTGTTTGGGGTTTGTGTATTAGGGGTGTGGTTTGTGGGTATTTGTGGTTGGGGGGGGTAATGTTTGTGTTGTGTATTGGGGGGGGGGGGGGGGTGGTTGTGTGATTTTGTTTGTGTGGGGTGTGGGTTAGAAGGGGGTTTTTTTGTGTTGTGGTTTTTGGAATTGGTGGGGGGTGTTGTGGTGGGGTTGTTTGGTTTTGGGGGGGGGGGTTGTTTGTTGTTGTGGGTAGTTGGTTTTGGGTGGTGTTTGTTTTGGGTAGTTTTTGGAGTTGGGGGGATAATGGTTTGGGTTGGGTTGATGGAGTTTGGTGGGGATGGGGTTGTTGTGGGTTTTGGTGTTGGTTGGGTGGGTTTGTTTTTGTTGTTTTGTGGGTGTGGTGGTAGGTTTTTTGTTGTGGGTAGGTGGGTTTAGGTGGTGGGGGGTTGTGTGGTTTGTGTGGGTGTTTGTGTGGGATTTGGGGGGGGGGTGTGTGTTGTTGTGGGTGGGTTTGTTGGTGGTGTGGGGGGTGTGTGGGTTGTTTTTGTGTGGGGGGGGTGGGGGTTGGTGGGGTGTTGGTGTGGTTGGGTTGGTGTGGTTTTGGGGTTGGGGTGGGGTTGGTTGTTTGGTGTGTTGTGGGTTGTTTGTTTGGGGGGGGTTGTGGTGTTTGGTGGTTGGTGGTATTGGTTGTTTTGGGGTGTTGGGGTGTATGATTTTTGGGTGTTTTTGTATTTGTGGTGGGTGTGGGTGGGGGTGTTTGTGGAGGGTGGTGGGGGTTGTGTTTGGGGGGGGTGGGTAATGTTTTGGGAATTGTTGGGGTTGTGGGTGTTTTGGGAAGGGAATAGAGGTTTTTGTGGTGTGGGGGGGGGTTGGTGGTGGTGGGAATTGTGGTGTGTTGTTTGTTTTTGGTTGTGGTGAGGTTGGGTGTGGGGGTGTGGTTGGGGGGTATGGTTTGTTTTTGTGGGGTGGGTTAGGGGGGGTGGTTGTTTGTTGGGGTAGTTTTTGGTAGGGTGGTGTGTTGTTGGGGTTTTGGAATGGGAAGGTAGATGGTTTGTTTTTGTGTTGGGGTTAGGTTTGGGGGGGTAGATTTTGTTTTTTTGGGGGTGTTGTGTTAGGGGGGTGTGTTTTTTTTTTTGTGGTAGGGTTGGGGTGTAGGGGGTGGGTTTGTTTTGTTGTGGGGGGGTGGGGTTGTTTTGTTTTGTGTTGTGGGGTGTTGTAAATTAGGGAAGGGGGGTAGATGGTTGTTTTGTTTGTTTTTGGGGTGTAGGGGTGTAGATTGTTTTGTGGGGGGGTGGGTTGGGGGGAGATGGGTTTGTTTTGGGTGTTGGGGTTGGTGGGTTTTTGTTTTTGATGGTAGGGTGTGTATGGGTTAGAAGGGGTGGTTGTTAGTGTGTGGTGTTTTTGATAAGTTTTAGTTGTTTGTGTGGTGAGTGGGGGTGATTGTGTTTGTTGTGGTTAGGGTTTGGGTGTGTGGAAGGGATAGATGGTTTGTTGTTGTGGGTATTGGTGTGAAAGTTTATGGGGGGGGTTATGGTTTGTTTTGTGGATTGGGGTTTGGTGGGGGGAATAGTTTGTTGTGTGGGGTTGGTTAGGTGTGGTGTTTGTTGTGGTATGTTGTGGTGGTGGGGGTGTGGTTTGTTTGTTGTGGTAGGTGTTGGGGTTGGGAAGGGGGGGATAGATGTTTTTTTGTTGTGGGGAAAGGTTAGGGGGGGGGATGGGTTTTGTTTGTGGGGTAGTTGTGGAGGGGGGGGGGGTTGTTGTTGTGGTTTGTGGGGGGGGAATAAGGGTTTGTGTGGTGGGGTAGGGGTATTTGTTGTGTTTGTTGTGGGTTATTGGGGGGGGTTGTTTGTTTGTTGTTTGTTTGTGGTTGTGGGGGATAAGGTTTGTTTGTTGTGGGAGTTTTTGGTAGGGGGTGTTTGTTTGTTGTTATTAGTGGTGGGTGGGTGGGTTTGTTGTGGGGGGGTTGGGGTGGGGAGGTTAGGGTGTTTGTGTGGTAGGTGTTGTGAATTGGGGGTTAGTTTTTTTGGTAGTTTGTGTGGTTGGGGTGGGTGGTTGTTGTGTGGTAGTTTGTGTAGGGGGGGGGGGTTTTTTGTGGGTTGTGTAGGGGGGTGTTGTTTGGGGTTTGGGTTTAGGAAGGGTGTGGTTTGTTTGGGTAGGTGGTAGGGAAGGGTGGTTTGTTTTGTGGGTAGTGTAAATTGGAAGGGGATGGTTGTTTGTGTGGGGTTGTTGGGGTGTGGGGGGGGAATAGTTTGTTTTTGGGGGAGTTGATGGTTTGGGGGGTGGGGGGGGGGGGGTTGTTTGTTGTGTGGTAGGTGGGTGTGGGGGGGATGTTGTTTGTTGTGGAGTTGGGGGGAAGGGGGTGTGTTGTTGTGGGTAGGTGTTTTTGTTAGAGGGTATGGTTTGTTTGTGTTGGTGGGGGGTTTTGGAAATGTTAGGGGGGGAGTTTATTTGTGGGGTATGTGTGGGTGGGGGGGGGAGATGGTTGTTTGTGTGTGGTAGTGGTTTAGGGGGTGGGGGGTTGGTTGTTTTTGTTGTGGTTTGGTGGGGTTTTTTTGGTTTGGTGTTGGGGTTAGGGAAGGGGAATAGATGGTTTGTTGTGTGTGGGTGTAGGAAGGGAATAGATGGTTTGTTGTTGTGGGTATTTTTGATGGTGTGGGGGGTGTGGGGGGGTTTGGGGTGTTTGTGGTGGGGGGTGGGGTTGGGGGGTGGGTGTTTGTTGTGGGGGGGGGGTTGGGGGGAGTTGGTTTGTTTGTGTGGTATTGTGGGGTTGGGTGGGATGGTTTGTTTGTTTGGTGTGGGGGTGGTTTGTGTTGGGGGTTGTGAAAGTTAGGGTGGGGATGTTTGTGTGGGTAGTTTTGTGGGTAGGGGGGGTGTTGTTTGTTTGGGGTATTTTGGAAAGTTAGTAGGGAATATGTTTGTTTTGTGGGTAGTTGTGGTTTGGGGGGAGGTTGTTGTTTGGGTATGGTTGTTGGGTTGGTTTGTTGTTGTGGGTTTTTGGTTAGGAAGGGGGGAATGGGTTTGTTTTTTGTGGGTAGTTTGGGTTAGGGGGGTAGATGTTTTTTGTTGTGTGTTGTTTTGGGGGGGGGGATAGTGTTTGTTTGTGTGGGGTAGTGTGGGGTTTGGATGGTTTGTGTGTGGGGTTGTTTGGGTAGGGAAGGGAATAAGTTGTTTTTGTGTGTTTAGGGAAGGGGTAGGGTTTGTTTGTGTGGTAGTTGGAAATTAGGGGGGGAATAATGTTTGTTTGTGGGGTTTTGGGATGTGGGGATGGGGTGTGGGTGTAGTTTTTGGGGTGGGTTTGTTTGTGGGTGGATTTGTGGTTTGTTTGTTGGGTTTGTTGGAAGGTAGGGGGTTTTTGTTTTGTTTGTTTTGTGGTAGGGGGATGGGTTTGTGGGTGTGGTAGTTTTTGGAGGGGGTTGTTGTTGGTGGTTTTGTTGGTGGGTTGTATTGTGTTGTTGGGGGGTGGGAGTAGGGGTTGTGTTTGGTAGTTGAATTGGGGGGGTAGTGTTTGTGGGTTGGGGTAGTTTGGAATTAGGAAGGAATGATGGTTGTTTTTGTGGGTAGGTTGTGAAATGTAGGGTGGGGGGGTGTGGTTTGTTGTGTGGGGTGTGTTGTGGTTGGGGTGTTGTTTGTTGTGGGTAGGGGTTGAAATTAGGGAAGGGGTAGATGTTTGTTGTTGTGGTATTTTGGGTTTGGAAATTAGGAGGAATAGATGGTTTGTTGTTTGGGTAGTTGTTGGTGTTAGGGAAGGGGAATAGATGGTTGTTTGTTTGTGGGTAGTTTGTGTGTTAGGAAGGGATAGATGGTTTGTTTTGTGATTAGGTTTGAGGTTAGGAAGGGGTGATGGTTTGTTTGTGTGGTAGTGTTATTGGATGGTTTTTGTTGTGGGGGTTGAGTTAGAAGGGAATAGGTTTGTTGTGGTGGTGTTGAAATTAGGGAGGAATAGGTGTTTGTTTGGGTAGTTTGAAATTAGGGGGTGGGAATAGATTTGTTGTTGTGGTAGTTTGGAATTAGGGGGAATTTGTTTGTTGTTTGGTAGGTTTGGAATTTGTAGGGGGGATAGTGGTTTTTGTGGTAGTTGTAAAATTTAGGAAGGGGTGTTTGTGTTTGTTGTGGGTTGGGGGGGGGTTGTTGGGGGGTATTTTTAGGAAGGTAGATGGTTGTTGTTGTGTAGGGTTGATGTTAGGGAAGGGGGTAGATGGTTTTGTTGTGGTGTGTGGTGGTTGGAGGTTGTGGATGTTAGGGGGGATAGTGTTTTTTGTTGATGTTGGGGTTGGAATGGGTGGTTGTGTGGGTGTTTGAAATTTAGGGAAGGGAATAGATGGTTTGTTTGTTGGGGTAGTTTTGTTAGGGAAGGGGGAATAGTGGTTTTTTGTGTGGTAGTGTTGGAAATTAGGGGGGGAATAGTGTTGTTGTTGGGGTAGTTGTGGTAGGAAGGGGGAAGGTTTGTGTGGTAGTTGTTTGTGGGGGTTGTTTGTTGTGTTTTTTTTGTTGGGGTGATGGTTTTGTTGTGGGGGGGGTTTGGTTAGGGGGGGATAGATGTTTTTTGTTGTGGTGTGTGTTAGGGTTTGTTTTTGTGGTTGTGAAGGGTAGGGGGAATAGATGGTTGTTTGTTGTGGGGTAGTTGTTTGGAAATTTAGGGAAGGGGGAATAGATGGTTTGTTTGTTGTGGGGTATTTTTGGTTTTGGGAAAAGGTTGTTGTTTGGGGTAGGAGTTGGGGTGTTGTGGTGGGGGTGGGGGGGGGAAGGGGGGTTGTTTTTTGGTGTGTTTTTTTGGATTGGGGTTGTGGGGGTGAAAGTGGGGAATGGTTTGTTTGGTGTGGTTGGGGGGGGTTGTGGTTGTGGGGGTGTGTTGGGTGGGGATAGATGTTTGTTTGTTGTGGGTTGTGGTTAGGGTATATTTTGTGGGTGGGGTGGTGTGGTGGTGGGTGGTGTTTGTTGTGGAGTTTGAAATTAGGGGGTGGGGGGTTTGTTGGTATTGTATTAGAAGGGGGATAGTTGTTGTTTGTTTGGGTGTTTGTGAAATTAGGAGGGGTAGATGGGTGTTGTGTGGTGTTTTTTGGTGAAGGGGGGGGGTGGGGGGGGGGGGGGGGGGGGGGGGGGGGGGGTGGGGGGGTTTGGGGGGGGTTGTTGTTGTGTTTGTTGTTGTTTTGGGGGGGGGGGGGTGTTTTTTTGTTGTTGTGGGGGGGTGGTGGGGTGGGGTAGGGTGTTTGTGTTTGGGGGGGTTTGTTTGTGGTTTGTGTTGGGGGGGGGGGTTTGGAAAGGGGTGGTTGTTTATGTTGTGGTTTGGTGGTGGGAATTGGGTGTTTGGATTGTTGTGGGGTTGTTTGGTTTGGGTGTGGTTGTTGGGGATGGTTGGGGTATTGAGTGGGGTGTGGTAGTTTGGAATGTTGGGGAATTTTTGTTTTGTTTGGTTTGGAAAGGTAGGGGGGTAATGTTTGTGTTGTGTTTGTGGAATTGGAAGGGAATAGTTTTTGTTTGTTTGGTATTTGAAATTAGGGGGGGGGAATGGTTTGTTGTTTGTTGTGGTAGGGGGGATAGTTTGTGTGGGGTTGGGTTTGGGGGGTTGTTTGTTGTTTGGAGGGGGGGAGGTGGTGGTGTGTGGTTGTGTGTTGTTTATGGTGAGGTTGGGTTGGGTGGGGGGGGGGTGGGTTTGGTGTGGGTTGTTTTTTGGGGGTGGGTTGGGGGGGGTTGGTTGTTTTGTGTTGGGGGGGTTGTGGGGGGGGGGGGTGGTGTTGTTGTTGTGGGGGGAGGGGTGGGTTGGGGTTTGGGGGGGATTGGGAAGAGGGGGTTGGTGTTTTAGGTTTTGGGGTGGTTGGGGTGGGGGGTTTGTTGTTGTGGTGGGGGGGTGTGGGGGGGAGGGTGTTGGTTGTTGTGGGGTTTGGGGATTGGTATTTTGTTGGTGGGGGGGGGGGTTTGGGTGTTGTGGGTTTGGGGGGGGTTGGGGTTTGGGGGTTTGTGTGTGTGGGGGGGTGTTTGGTGGGGTTGTTTTGTTTTGTGGGGGGGGGTTGGTGGGGTTTTGTTGGGGGGGGGGTGTTTTGGGTTTTGTTGTGGGGGTGTGGGGGTGTGATGGGTTTGGGTGTTGGGGGTTTTTTTTGGTTTTGTGGGGTGGGTGGGGGGGGTTGTTTGTGGGTGTTTTGGTATAGTGTTGTTGTGTTTTTTGGTGATGGGAGGTGTGTTGGGTGGGTTGGTGAAGTATGGTTGTTGTGGGTGGGGATTGGTTGTTGTTTGGGTTTTGTGGTGGGGGGGTTGGTGTTTGTTGGTATTTTTGGGGTGGTGGGGGTTTGGGGTTGTTGGTTGTGGGGGGTTTGGTGGGGTTAGATTGGGGTGTTTGGGTTGGTGGGGGATTGTTATGTTTGGTTGTGTTGGGTTGGGGGGGGTTTGTATTGGGGGTATTTTTGTTGTTGGTGTGTGTATGGAGAATAGGTGGGGGTGGGGTGGTTTGTTTGTTTATTTTATAGGTAGGGAAAGGTTTGTGGGTTGTGGTTGTGTTGTGGGGTTGTTGGGTTGGGGGGGTTTGGTGGTGTGTTGATTTTTGGTTGGGGTGTGTGGTGAGGGTGGGATTGAAGGTGGGGTGGTTTATTGGGTGGGTTGGGGGTATTGTTGGGTTTGGGGTTTTTTTTGTTTGGTTGTTTTGGGGGGGTATGGTTTGTTTGTTGTGGGGGTGGGTTTTTATTGTAGGGGAAGATGTTTGTTTGTGTGGTGGTTTTGAATGTATGATGGGGGTGTGTGGGTGATTGTTTGTTGTTTTGGGTTTTTGGGGGTTTTTGTTGGGGGGGAGGTGTGGTTTTTTGTTGTGGGTTTTTTGTGTGGGTGGGGTTGTGGGGAGGGTGGGGTGATTTGTTTTGGGGGGGGGGTGGGGGTTTGGGTGGTGTATTGGGGGTTTGTGGGGGGTGGGTGGTTTAGGGGATGGTGGGTGTTTTTTGTTTGTTGTTGGGTGGGTGGGGTGGTGTGGGGAAGGGGGTATGGTTGTTTGTTTGGTGTGGGTGTTGGTTTGTGTTGTGTTGTGGGTGTGTGGGATAAAGGTGTTTTTTGGGGGGGGGGGTGTTTGTGGTGGGTTGTGTTGGGGGGTTGGGGGTGGGGTTGGTTTTTTGTTTTGGGGGGGGGGTGGGTGGTTTGTATGGTTTGTTTGTTTTGGGGTGGTGTAGTGGTGTTTGGGGTTTTGGGGGGGGGGGTTGGGGTTGTGTTGTTTGTTGTTGGGTTGTGGGGGGTATTGTTTGTTAGGGGGGGGGGTTTGTTGTTGTGTTTTGGTGTTGTTATGTGTTGGGGGGGGTGGTTGTTTTGTTGTTGGGGTGTTGGGGTGGGGGTGGGGTTTGTTGTTTGTTGTTGTGTTTGGGTTGTTGGGGTTTGGTTGGGGTGGGGGTGGTGTTTGTTGGGTTATGTGTTTTGGGGTTGTGGGGGGTGGGGTGGGTGTTTTGAGATAGTTGTGGTGTAGTTGTGTGTGGAATTTAGTTTGTATGAGGGGGGGGTGTTTGTTTGTGGGGTTAATTTGGGTTTTGGGGAATAGAGGGTTGTTTGGGTTGATTGTGATAGGTTTATGGGTTTTGTTTGTTGTGGTGTTTTGTTTTTTGTTGGGGGTGGGGTGGTTTTGTGGGTGGGTTGTTTTGTGTGTGGGGTTTGGTTTTTGTGTGGGTGGGGGGGTTGGGGGTTTTTGGGTTGTTGTTGGGGGGGTTGGGGTTTGTGTTGTTTGTTTTGGGGGGGTGGGGTGTGTGGGGTTGTGTATGGTTTGTTTGGTGGTTTGTGTAGGGGTTGTTTGTTTTTGGTGGTGTTGTTGGAATAGGAAAGAAGTTTGTGGTTGTGGGGGTGTTTGGTTATGGAGTGATTTTTGTTTTGGTGTATTTGGATGGGGGGAATGGGTTTGTTTGTGGTGGGTTAGTGATGGAATTGTTTGGTTTTGGGAGGTTGTGGGGTTGGGGGTGTTTGGTTGTTTAGGGGGGGGTGTGTTTTGGGGTTTGGGGGGTAGGGGAAATTTGTTTGGGGGGTATTGGTGATTGGGTGTAGTTTGTTTTGTGGGGTAGTGTTGTGAAATTAGGGGGGAATATATGTTGTTTGGTGGAGTTTTTATTGTGGGAATATGTTTTGTTTGTTGTGGGTAGTTGGGGGAATTTGGGTGTTGTTTGGTGTGTTGTAGTGTTTGTGGGGGGGGGATTTTTGTTGTTTGGGTTGGGTTTGTTAGGTGTTTTGTTGGGGGTGGGGGTTGTGGAAATAATGTGTGGAATAGGTTTGTTTGTTTTTTAGGGTTTTGTGTTTGGTAGGGGGTGATGTGTTTGTTGTGGGGGGGGGGGTTTGGTTGTTGTTTTTTTTGGGGGTTGGGGGGTGGGTTTGTTTTTGTTGTGGGTTAGGGTTTGTTTGAAGGGGTGGGGGTTGGGGGTGGTGTTTGTTGTTTTAGTGGGGGGGTGGGGTTGTTGGTGTTGTTTTTTGGGGTAGTGTGTTGTATGTTGGGGGTTTGTGTGTGATTTGTTGTGTGGTGTGGGTTTTGTGGTTTGGTTTGTTGTTGGGGGGGTGGGGGGTGTTTGGGTGGGTTGTTGTGTGGTTGGGTTGTTGATTGTTGTGTTTTTTGTTTTATGGGTTTGTTTTTGGGGGGGGTAGATGGTTTGAGTTGTTTTGGGGGTATGTTTGTGAAAGTAGGTAGTGGTTTGTGTTGTTGTTATGGGATAGAAGGGTTGTTTGTTGTGGGGTTTTTGGAATGGGGGGGGAGGGAGGGTTTGGTTTTTGTGTGGAATTTGGGGAAGGGGGGGGGGTTGTTGTGTGGGTGATTAGGTGTTTTTGTTGTGGGGGGGGAGTGGTGTTGTTTTTTGTTTGTGGGGTGTGTTTTGGGAAGGGGGGGATTTGTTTGGTGGGTGTTTTGGTAAAGATTGTTAGGGGGGTGGGTTTGGGGTGTGGTAGTATGAGTTTTGATATTTGTTGTGGGGGTTGTGGGAAAGTTGTTGTGTTTGTTATATTAGTTTTAGGTGGGGGGGGGGGTGGTTTTGTTTGTTTGGTTTGTTGTTGTTATTATGTAGGGGTGGGGGGGTGGTGTGGGGTGTTGTTTGTTGTGGTGTGTTATGGTTGTGGAGGGGGAAGATTTGTTTTTGGGGTATTTTGTGTGGTTGTGTTGGGTGGATTGGGGTTTTTATTTTTTGTTTGGGTTTGTGGGGTTTGGTTTGAATTGTGGGGGGGGGGTGTTTGTGGGGAGTTTGGGGTGTTTGTGAGGGGGTTTGGGGGGGGGGAGGTTTTGGTTTGTAGTTGGGTGTTGTTTTAGGGGGGTATTGTGGGTGTTGTTTGGTATGGGTGTTGATGGGGGTATTTTTTGTTGTTGGGTTGGGGGGGGGAAGATTGTTTGTTTGTTTTGTGTTGGTGAATTTGGGGAATTAGGGGGGTGTTGTTTTTTGTGTGGAATGTTATTGGGGGTTTTGTTGGAAATGGGGGTAGATTTTTTGTTTGTGTGGTAGTTAATTAGGGGTGGGGGTTGTGGTTGTTGTTGTTGGGAGGGGGAAAGGGTTGGTGGGGTGTTGGGTTTTTGGGGATGTGGGGGTGTGTTTGTTTGTTGTAAATAGGGGGGAATATTTGTTTTTTGGTTTGTGTAATATTTGGGAGGGGGGGAATGTGGAATTTTTTTTTTTATGGGTGGGGGGGTATGTTTGGGTTTTTGTGTTGGTTTGTTTGTTTGGGGGTTGGTGTGGATTGGGGGTGTGTTTGGGGTGGGTTGGGGGTTTGTTGTTTGTTTGTGGTATTGTAAGTTAAAGGGAATAGTGGTTTTGTTTGGGTATGTTGGGAGGAGGGAAGATGGTTTGTTTAGTTTAAAGGGGAGGGGGATATTGTTTTTGTTGTGGGTTTGAAAGTATGGAAGAATAGATGGTTTTTTTTGTGGGTAGTTTTAGGGGGGAATAGATTTGTTTGTGGTGGGGGGTGGGGGGGGAATATATAGGTTGTTTGTTTTGGGGGTTGTGGGGTAGTTGGGAATAAGTTTGTTTTGTGATTAGGTGGGAATAGGGTTTGTGTTGGGGGGTGTTTGAATTTAGGGGAAGGGGATGAGGGTTTGTTTGTTTGTTTTGGGGTAGGAAGGGAGAGATTTTGTTGTGGTATTGTGGAAGTTAGGGAAGGGAATAGTTGTTTGTTTGTTGTGGGTATTTGTAAAGTTTAGGAGGGGGAAATGGTTTGTTTGTGTGGGTAGTTTTTAGTAATGGGGAATAGATGGTTTGTTTGTTGTTATTAGGGTAGTGTTGGGGAGAAGGGGTGTAGGGGAGGGGGTGTGAATAGATGGTTTGTTTGTTGTGGGGTAGGGGGTTGTGGGAAATTTTAGGGGGAGGGTTGGTAATAGAGGGTTTGTTTGTTGGTGGGATTTTGGGAAAGGGGGGAATAGTTTGTTTGTTGTTGTGGGTAGGGGGTAAGATATGGTTGGTTGGGTTGTTTGTTTGTAGGTTTTGGTTTGGGAAGGTTAGGGGGAAGGGAGGGAATAGATGTTTTGTATGTTTGGGGTTAGGTGTGTGGAAAGGGTTTAGGGAAGGGGTAATAGATGGTTTGTTTGTTGTGGGGGTAGGGTTGGTGGGGGGAAAGGGTTAGGGGGGGGGAAGTGGGGAATATAGATGGTTTTTTTTGTTTTTGAATAGGGGTGTTGTGGAAAGGGGTGTAGGGGAAGGGGGGATAGATGGTTTGTTTGTTGTGATTAGGGTGTGTGTATAGGGGTTAGGGATGGGGGTAAATATGGGGTTTGTTTGTTGTGGGGTAGGGGGGTTTGGGAAGGTTAGGGGGAAGGGGGGGGGGGGAATAGATGGTTTGTTTGTTGTTTTGTAGGGGGTTGTGGGAAAGGGTGTAGGGAAGGGGGGGAATAGATAGGGTTTTGTTTGTTGTGGGGTAGGGGGTGTATGGAATGGGTGTGGGGGTAATGGTTGGAATAGGAATTGTTGTTTTGTTGATTAATAGTGGGGTATTGAAAGGAGGTGTAGGTGTAAGGGGGTGAATATATGTTTGTTTGTATTTGGGTAGGGGGTTGTGGGAAAGGGTGTGGGGAATGATGTTATTAGTTGGGTTTTTTGTTTGGTAGTGGGTTGTTGGTGAAGGGTGTATGGAAGGGGGAAAATTGTTTTGTTTTTTTTGTTGTGTATGGAGGGTGTGTGGGATAGGGTGTTAGGGAAAATGGTGGAATAGTTGTTTTGTTTTTGTTGGTTGTCTGGGGAGAGATGTCCCGGGGAGACTTGTCCGGGTTTGCCACTCATTATATAAATAATATTTTACTGGGGAGAGATGTCCCGAGGAGACTTGTCCTGGTTTACCACTCATTAAATAAATAATATTCAACTGGGGAGAGATGTCCCGGGGAGACTTGTCCGGGTTTGCCACTCATTAAATAAATAATATTTTACTGGGGAGAGATGTCCCGAGGAGACTTGTCCTGGTTTTACACTTATTAAATAAATAATATTCTACTGGGGAGAGATGCTCCTAGAAGACTTGTCCGGGTTTGCCACTCAATATATAAATAATATTTTACTTGGGAGAGATGCCCCTGGGAGACTTGTCCGGGTTTGCCTCTCATTAAATAAATAATATTCAACTGGGGGGAGATGTCCCTGGGAGACTTGTCCGGGTTTGCCACACGTTAAATAAATAATATTTTACTGGGGAGAGATGTCCAGGGGAGAGTTGTCCTGGTTTGCCACTCATTAAATAAATAATATTTTACTGGGGAGAGATGACCCGGGGAGACTTGTCCGGGTTTGCCACTCATTAAATAAATAATATTTTACTGGGGAGAGATGTCCCGGGGAGAATTGTCCGGGTTTGCCACTCGTTAAATAAATAATAATCAACTGGGGATAGATGTCCCTGGGAGACTTGTCCGGGTTTGCCACACGTTAAATAAATAATATTTTACTGGGGAGAGATGTCCTGGGGAGACTTGTCCTGGTTTGCCACTCATTAAATAAATAATATTCTACTGGGGAGAGATGCCCCTGGGAGACTTGTCCGAGTTTGCCACTCATTAAATAAATAATATTTTACTGGGGAGAGATGTCCCGGGGAGACTTGTCCTGGTTTCACACTCATTAAGTAAATAATATTCAACTGGGGAGAGATGCCCCTGGGAGACTTGTCCGAGTTTGCCACTCATTAAATAAATAATATTTTACTGGGGAGAGATGTCCCGCGGAGACTTGTCCTGGTTTCACACTCATTAAGTAAATAATATTTTACTGGAGAGAGATGTCCCGGGGAGACTTGTCCGGGTTTGCCACTCATTATATAAATAATATTTTACTAGGGAGAGATGCCCCTGGGAGACTTGTCCGGGTTTGCCACTCATTGAATAAATAA